>CM054165.1:809799-829799 GCA_028751875.1 Rapana venosa | reverse complement strand
GTGTGTGTGTACTAATCTGTTTATATGTTTGGCATAGCAGTCCAAACTGTCAAAAGTCAAACTAGCGGAGCTGAAGGGAAGAGAAATGACGTTATTACCTGAGCTCTGTCACAGTGACTTGCATCCTTTTTCCAAACATGCGCACTATGAATACACAAATTTCTATCACAGAAACCAAACATCAACACATTGTGCAAACAGTATCGCACGACTCACCTCAGCTCACTGCAAATTGCATCCTTTTTCCAAACAGGTACGATCTATATACACAAACCTCCATCACACACGGACCAAACATGAACACATTATTGTGCAAACAGTGTCACACTAGCCACTCACCTCAGCATCCGTGTGCTTCTCTACAATCTCGTGTAGGTACTGCAGCAGAGCTTCTAGATTCTGAAAAATAAAGGAAGGGAAACAAATCTTATTGTTTTGTTCATGTGTGTGTGTGTGTGTGTGTGTGTGTGTGTGTGTGTGTGTGTGTGTGTGTATGTGTTGAAGTGTGTGTGTGTGTGTTGTAGTGTGTGTGTGTGTGGTGTGTGTGTGTTGTACAGTGTGTGTGTGTGTGAGTGAGTGAGTAAGTGTGCGTGTGTGTGCATATGTACACATTTAAGATAAGTTTATATCTTTCTAGTCAACGGTCCTTACTTCACTGTATGCCTACATAGTGTGTGTATGTGTGCATGCGTGTTTGCATATGTGTGTACACATTAAAGATAAGTTTTTATCTTTCTAGTCAATGGTCCTTACTTCACTGTATGCCTACATAGTGTGAGTGTCTGTGTGTGCGTATTTGCATGTGTGTGTGTTAGTGTGTGTGTGCGTGCATGTGTGCATGCGTGTGTGTGTATCTATATCTTGGAATGTTAAAGCCAATATGAAAGCTAGCTTGCTCGCGTCTTTTCGAGAAGCTGATTGCTACCAGCTGTGATCCTGTCAGAGCTGTCACTGCCCTCCATGGGATGATTAGTGTTCTGACTTCGCCTGACACTGGGAACTTGTGTTTCACTTGAACCACAGCACATTTTGAACCTGACACTTTCCCCTCATATCTGCTCCTAATTTTCAACAGCATCCTTCATCTCCCTCATCACCACCTAAGTGTGTGGGTGTGTGGGTGTATGTGCGTGTATATTAATTTGAAATATCTTATGCTATTTGAGGAAAGTTGCATGCGTGTAAATGATTTGAGTGCGAGCGCTTCGATTTGTTTGTTTTACAAGATTCAGCGCTATATAAATTCCATATATTATTATTATTATCAATTAAAGAAAAAAACCAACTTTAACATGTCAGCATACCGCACAGACACGCAACCACATACACATCTGCATACTCACATAACATGTACGTCCCCCAACCCCATCCCACACATACAGATATGTTTATGGACACAAGGACATGACTGTTTTATGAAAATTATTAATAATAATTATAATTATAATAAATGTGTGTAGTGCTGAATCTTGTAAAACAAACAAATCGAAGAGCTTGCACTCTAATCATTTACACACATGCAACTTTCTACAAACACAATGATTAACAGATGCCAAGGTTGCATCAGGTAAAACGCTTCTGTGGTATACACACCCACACACAAACACAGAGGGACAGGATAGCCTAGTGGTCAGAACATTACACGTGTAATTTGACCACCCGGGTTCAATTCCTGTTCAAGGGGATAATTTTCCCTGGAGTTAACATCAGTGTAGACTCCACTCTCCCCAAAAAGTCCTTCACATGAGGCTATAAACCGAGGCCCAGTGTACGAACGCATGCAGAACATCTTGCACACACATTAAATCCTGTTCCGCTTTTCGTAAGAGTAGGCCATTGTGTGCCAGTGGGAACAGATGACAGCATTTACAAAACCGCATACACACAGGGACTAGATGTAAAAAAGCACACAAGTGCTTATCTCAAAATAAAGAAATAAAAATTTTTTTTAAAACATACACACACAAAGTCTACAGGTATATCTATGGAATCAAGGACTTGACCAAAGGTGTGTCAGGTAAAATGCTTCCAATGTGCACACACACAGAGATAATAACACACATAATGTCTAATATCACAACTGTGAAAAGACGTTAAATGAATTTGAATTTGAACACAACATATATATATGTATGTATGTATGTATGTATGTATGTATGTATATATACAGGTGGACACAGGTGTGGTTGTCTTGCCTTTTCCTGCCTGCTGGAGGTGTAGATGTCCAGGTCAAAGAACTGGGGGATCTGCAGCAAATTGGCCACCTTCTCCGGGTCCATCAGGTACTGCACACGACACACACACATATTATATTTATATATATATCATACATGATGTTAATAAAACACAAAAAAAACATACGACACACACACACACATTATATATATATGTTTTTAAAAAAAGTTTAAACACACACACACATACATACAAATACACGTTAAAAAAAGAACATATCTGTGCACATGGAACACACACACACACACACACACACACACACACACACAACACAACACACAACACACACACGCTCACAACACACACACAGCACACACACACACACAAGCAACACCACACACACGCACACACACACACACACACCACACACACACACACAACACACAACACACACCACACACACACACACACACACACACACACACACACATCACCACACACACACACACACACACACACAACACACACACACACACACACACACACACACACACACAGATCAGCCACACTGGCAGGCCTCTGCTTCAGAGGGAACAGAAAGCAAGGCCCCAAAAGCCGACAGTTGAACGGTCTGTGACAATGCAGGCTGCGGTACCCCTCACACTCTCACCTTCAGTAACAGTTGGGGCAAGGTGACGATGAAGTGCTCCGTCAGTTTAGCCCTGTCCTCCGATACCTGCTTCGCTTCCCTGGCTGTCAGCTGTCACACAGACAATCAGTAACATGTTGACGTGTTTTTTAAATAAAAATCAACTGATCATGGGTTTTTTTTAAGGGGGGGGGGTGAAAATAAACCAATCATGTTTTTTGAAAAGACCATGAAAAATTAATCGTGTGTTGTTTTTAAATAATAAAAACAACTGAAAAATAAACCAATCTTGTTATTTGGAAAAACCAGCCATGAAAAATTAACCATTTTTTTTTTTTTTTTTTTGAAAAACCAACTCTGAAAAATTAACTAACCTTGTTCTTTTGAAAAACCAACCATGAAAAATTAACCAATTTTGTTTTTTTGAAAAATTAACCGATCATGTTTTGGAAAAATCAACAAATATTTTTTTGTTGTTATCAACCATTTTTAATCATGTTTTAAGAAAAATAACCAGTTACGGTTTTTTCAGAAAAATTAACCAATCACATTTTCTTTGAAAAATAAACCAATCATGTTTTTGAAAAATCAACCAATCAATTAAAAAAAAAAATTTTGAGGGGGGGGGGGGGGGGTGTAAAAGTCAACCAATCACGTTTTGAAAAAAATCAACTAATTTTTTTTTAATAATGACCAACCATGATTTTGAAAAATAAAACCCCCATTTTTGTTTTTAATCAACCTTTTTTTTTCTTTTCTTTTTTTAAATTGACCAATCATTGATTTTTTTAAAACATAACCAATCATGTTATTTTGAAAAATTAACCAATCATGCTATTTTGAAAAAAAAATCAACCAATATTTTTGAAAAACTCAACCAATCCTTTTTTTTTTTAATTAACCAAACATGTCATTTGGAAAAATCAAACAATCCTGTTTTTGCACTTTTATTATTTTCTATACCCAGGCCTGAGCTGCCAGGTTCAGCAAGGGTGAGATAGACAGATGTACGTGACCATTGACCCACCGACAAAGCAGATACAACGGGACTGTGAGGGTGTGGTGGCGGTTACTGAATCTTCAGTCTCTCACTACGAACACCACAGCTGACAAATTATTCAAGCTTTCCCGTTCGTTTGTTGTTGTTTTTATGTTAAAATCTGGTTTCAATGAAGTTGGTCACAATGCATTACAGTGCGTAGTAGAGTAATGCAGTATAGAACACAGCAATGTGGAGTGGAGTGTGGTGTAGTGCAGTGCAGTGTGAGTGTAGTGCAGTGCAGTGTAGTGCAGTGCAGTGGAGTGCAGTGGAGTGGAGTGGAGTGGAGTGCAGTGTGGTGTAGTGCAGTGCAGTGCAGTGCAGTAGTGATGAGTATGCAGTGTATGAGTAGATGTAGTGTAGTGTGAGTGTGTTAGTGGCAGTGCAGTGCAGTAGTGAGTGCAGTGTAGTGTAGAGTAGTGCAAGTGTGAGTGAGTGTTGAGTGTAGTGTATGTAGTAGTGTAGTAGTAGTGTAGTGTAGTGTAGTGTAGTGTAGTGTAGTGCAGTGCAGTACAGTGTAGTGTCGTGTAGATTAGTGTAGTAAATAGTGTAGTGAAGAGTAGTGTAGTGCAGTGTAGCGCAGTGCAGTGTGTATGCAGTGTACTGCAGTGCAGAGCAGAGCAGAGCAGTGCAGTGTAATAAAATAAAGCATACAATAGCACACGTCAGTGCAGTATTCCCTACAAGCATCCCCCTCACCTTTCTGTTGGGGCCTCGTCCTACAGGAGACTCTCCAGTGGCTGCCTGTCGCACACAGCATACCGTGATCTCTATCAGGCTGGTCTCCTGCCTGTCATCCAACGCTGAACACACACACACACACACAAAATAGAGAAAAATGGTAACGGAGTAAGTGGTAATGAACTCCACAAGGTTCAATTTCCTACATCATAGGTAAAAAGGTAAAGGAGTCCCATAACCTATAAGGTCGTAGGGGAGTGAGGCGTCAGAGACCTCACTTCTCTAGGGCCAGCATATTGAGGGCGGCGCCCATCTCCTCTCCCTCGCCTACATCATACTCATTGTAAAAATCCACAGCACACAGCTGTCAGTTTGCCCCCCTTTCAGCTGCTATCCATTCCATCCCAGCTGGTGCTTATTACAGCAGGAACTGACCAGGGCGTGCTGAATTAAGCACTCTTGACTGAGTGACGTTGTTGGATTTGCGCGCTGTGAGCAGTCATTTGGTTTTTTCCATTCCTCAGCTGAGGTTCACCAATGGTGAGATTTTGTCTATGCGACTGTTTTCCCCCATCATTCAGGTAGCCACATTCCGACTATGGGGTTAGCAGTAACTCAGTAACTGCTCAAAGAGTTGTGGTAGAAATGAAGTCCTGTACAGCCTCAGACACAGGAACAAGGGTGTTGTTTTTTCTCTTTGGTACTCCTGTTTCCATACGCCGACTTATTTTGCTACGAATGAATGTAGCAGCTGGTGGGTACATCAGCATTTCCCCTTTTTCTTTTTTTCTCCTTCTACGGCTACAACTCTAAGGTCCACCAGTGGTGAGATTTTGTGTATGCCACCGTTTTTACCCACCCTTTTCTGCATTCTGACTTCAGGGATAGTATTTTGCCTTGACCTCTCCCTACACTCCTACAGGAGTCCAGGCACTGCACTGACATTTTCTTTTTTTAGTCAGTGTGTCACAGGCAAGCTGACCCTGGCGGAGCCCATCCCTCTCCTGGCAGTGAGGTGCATGCTAGGTATGTCTACATCCGCCATCCCTCAAGCTGCAGCTGGCTCCCTCACCCGTACCTCAGCCATCTTCAGATCACAAGCACTCTGCTCTAACAGCTGCAGTATTCCACATGGTCAGTACAAGTCTCTCCGGGTCTGGGGGTTTGTTCCTTCCTTCCTCACCTAGAGCTCCTAGGTTCACCAACAGTGGTGATATTTTTGCACAATTATGAGACAGTTGTTTTTTTTCCCCATGTAGGTGGCCACATTCCAACTTCAGGGATGGTGTCTCAACATGACCCCTGTGTGCTAGCGGCTTGGGGGTATTCTGTCATCCGTTCCTACCAGCACACAATGGCCTACTCTTTGGAACAGGTTTTTAACATACGCACAAGATGCGGTCGCACACAGGGCCTCGGTATATAGTCTCATCCGAAGGACTTTAACGTTTAGTTTGATTTTTTTCCCAACAAACTGGGAAGAAGAAAGGGCGAGGCTGGGCATTGAACCCAAGCTGGTAGACAAATGTCTTGACCATCCTGCCACCCTCCTCCTCCTTCTCATCTCTGGGCTGCAGCTGGTGTTGGCACATTTTGGGGCCAAAGTGACCTCTCCACCACACTGCAGTCAGTGTCCCCCACTTCCAGCTGCTCTTCATTCCATTCCATTCCATGCCATCCCAGCCCAGCTGGTGCTAGTTATTATAGCAGGAACTGACCACATTTGGACTAGGTAAAAGGAAGGGGCACGCTAAATTTTGCACTCTTGACTGGGTGATGATGGATTTGCGTGCTGTGACCAGTGTGTTTTCTATAAAAGCCAAACAAAGCAAAGGACAGGAAAGGAAAGGAAAGGAAAGGAAAGCAAAGGACAGGACAGGAAAGGTCATGACAGGAAAGGACAGGACAGGAAAGGTCATGACAGGAAAGGACAGGACAGGAAAGGTCATGACAGGAAAGGTCATGACAGGAAAGGAAAGGACAGGAAAGGTCATGACAGGAAAGGTCATGACAGGAAAGGAAAGGACAGGACAGGAAAGGACAGGAAAGGTCATGACAGGTCATGACAGGAAAGGTCATGACAGGAAAGGTCATGACAGGAAAGGTCATGACAGGAAAGGTCGTGACAGGAAAGGTCATGACAGGAAAGGTCATGACAGGAAGGACAGGACAGGTCATGACAGGAAAGGACAGGTCATGACAGGAAAGGACAGGTCATGACAGGAAAGGACAGGTCATGACAGGAAAGGACAGGTCATGACAGGACAGGAAAGGTCATGACAGGACAGGAAAGGTCATGACAGGACAGGAAAGGTCATGACAGGACAGGAAAGGTCATGACAGGAGAGGACAGGAAA
This sequence comes from Rapana venosa, assembly GCA_028751875.1. Taxonomy (NCBI): domain Eukaryota; kingdom Metazoa; phylum Mollusca; class Gastropoda; order Neogastropoda; family Muricidae; genus Rapana; species Rapana venosa. Next base: position 822,898 of record CM054165.1, on the reverse strand, counting down.
GGACAGAACAGGGAAGGACAGGACAGGCCAGGCCAGGCCAGGACAGACAAAAAGCTCACACTCTTCTCCCCGGCCAGGCTCCTCCAGCAGGAGGTCCGTCATGCACTCCCAGTCCTTCATCATCTCGTTGATGTCCCACAGGCTGTCCACCAGGTAGGCTGCGTGTTCGTGCAGCTGAAGCATCATTCAGCGACCAACAGTCAGCCAGTCAGCCAGCTTCACCTTACCCACATTTTTTTTTCCCCCCCATACCACTTTCAGTCACGGCAGATTTCTCTGCGTGAAATTCACTCTGCTCTCTCTCCCCGGGGAGAGCGTGTCACCACAAGAGCAGCGCCACCCTTTTTTTTTTTTTTTTTCCCCTGTCTGCAACTGTGTTTGTTTCCTTATCAGAGTGGCTTTTTTTCTACAGAATTTTGCCAGGGACAACTCTCTTGCTGCCGTGGGTACATTTAAGTGCACTAAATAATTTTGTGTAACACTGGTCTCACTATTGGCTCATCCGAAAGACTAGCACCCAGACCACCACTCATGGTCTAAGGGATGGGGAAAAGTTTGGGCCCAAACGGGGATCGAACCACCGCACACTTCTAACCTGTACTTTTTGCTTTCTAGACCACCAATCCACCTGGAGCAAATTGGCATGAAGGAAGTGTAAATAATAAAACGATAGGGTGACCTTCAAGGAATGAACCCTCATAATCAATACAGGGTGAGTACAAAACAATGTAATTCTTTAACTTAACATGTCCTGTTGTCTTGTCACAGGATTACCGGCCATTAGAAACGAGAACATTGAGAAACATGGGTAACCTACAACCTAGACACAATTACAAATAACTTGATCCTTCCGCAGCAACTCAAGCACATGTCTACCCAGAGATGATAGGGATCTAGCCAAGGAACAGAAAAAACACACAACATAGAATACATACATGGGAAACGGTAACACACACACACACACACATACACACACAAACATGCATTCATACATGTACACTCACACACACGCGTGCGCACATACACACACAAACTCACACACGAACACTCATTCCCACACGAACACACACACGACACAATTTACAAAACTGCATACACACGGGACTGGATATTTTTAAAAAGAGCACATGAGTGCTTATTCCATTATCCTCAGAATAAAATAAAAGACACACACTTTCTCTCTAAGAGTAGGCCAATGTGTACCGGTAGAAACAGATGACAGAAAACATCTGTATACAGACGGGGACTTGATCTAAAAAAAAGCACGTAAGTGCTTACTCCATTATCCTCGATATAAAAGAATAAAATCAAATCAAAAATCAAATCTCTCCCTCTCTCTCTCACACACACACACACAGACAGACAACCCCCCCTCACCCCCCCCACACACACACACTCAAAAACTACTCCCCTCCCGCACCTCGCTCTCGATGAAGAACTGCACCAGGTCGCGGATGAGGGGGGTGTTGGGGCTGCGCTTCTTGCCCTTGGCGGTCTTGAGGTTCTTGGTGGCCTCGTCGTCGCGCTGGAACAGCTTGGTGTTGAGGAACTCCCCCGCTGCCTGCGCCACCTGGCGGTGAGAGGAGTACACCAGCTCGTACACGTTCTCGCAGTCCTTGTCCGACAACACCTGGTCGCTGTTCCTGCCAGCAGCGACAACGACAGTCGGCGTAACACAGAATATCAATGTAATAATAATGTCTTTGTGTCTTTGAGGGTGCCCCCCACGGTCGTCAGACTACGGGACAGATAGATAGATAGAATAATGATTAATAATTATTATAATCATCATCATCATCATCATCATTATTATTATATCAATTTCAGTTCTGTTTTGTGTGGTATTTTCCCCTCCTGTTTCATCTCAGAACCGCCCCTGCCTTCAACAGCCAAAAGCCCATCACCCTGCTGAAGTGTATAGTATGTGTGTGTGTGTGCGTGTACATTTGAATTTGTTCCATTTAATAATAATATATGGAATTTATATAGCGCTGAATCTTGTAAAACATACAAATCGAAGCGCTTGCACTCAAATCATTTACGCGCATGCAACTTTCCTCAAATACAATGAATAACAATTTAAGCTATTGTTATTGGTTGCATGACTGTGTATGAACAGATTAAATGCAAGCACTTTTGATTTGTCTTTGTAAGATAGAGTGCTACATAAATTCCATTTATTATTATCATTATCATTATTATTGTAATGTATTATATTCTATTATATTCTATTGTGCTGTATACTACTTTAAGTCACGGCAGATTTCTCTGCGTGAAATTCGGGCCGCTCTTCCCGGGGAGAGCATGTCACCACAAGAGCAGTGCCACCCTATTTTTTTCCCTTTTCCTGTCTGCAAGCTGCATTTGTTTCCCTATCAGAGTGGCTTTTTTCTACAGAATTTTCCCAGAAACAATCCTTTGTTGCCGAGGGTTTTACGGGACCTCGGTTTATCGTCTCATCCGAAAGACTAGCACCCAGACCACCACTCACGGTGTAGTGGATGGGGGACAAGTTTCTGGCCCAAACGGGGATGGAAGCACCACACACTTGGACCCTGGACTTTTGGCTTTCTAGGAGGTGTGTTACCTCTAGACCACCGATCCACTATGGGGAAAAATGACTGGCAAACATGAAGGACAGAGAAAAAAGAAAAAGAAGAAAGGAAAAACTGGGAGTGGACCGTACTTGAGGATGTTGATGACCAGCCTGATGGCCTGCACCGCCACATCGTACTCCTTGTCCAACGTCATCTCCACAATGCGGTCCTGCACATGTACACGTATGTATCACACATATACACATCCTACACACACCTATCACACATCCTTACATACTACACATCCTACACACACATCCTTACATACTACACATCCTACAGACACATCCTTACATACTACACATCCTACACACACATTACACATCCTGCACATACACATCACATATTACACACATATTACACATCCTACACACACACATTACACACAAACATATTACACATCCTACACACACGTAAGCATCCTACACACACACATATTACACATCCTGCACACATACACACATCACACACATATTACACATCACACACATATTACACATCCTACACACACACATATTACACATCCTACACACATATTAAACATCCTACACACATATTAAACATCCTACACACACATACGCATCCTACCCCACACACACACATTACACATCCTGCACACATCACACACACATTACACATCACACACATATTACACATCCTACACACACATATTACACATCCTACACAAACATATCACACATCCTACACACATATTAAACATCCTACAAACACACACACATCCTACACACACACATATTACACATCCTGCACACATACACACATCACACACATATTACACATCCTACACACACACATATTACACATCCTACACACATATTACACATCCTACACACATATTAAAAACATCCTACAAACACATACGCATCCTACACACACACACACATATTACACATCCTGCACACATACATCACACACATATTACACATCACACACATATTACACATCCTACACACACATATTACACATCCTACACAAACATATCACACATCCTACACACATATTAAACATCCTACAAACACATACACATCCTACACACACACATATTACACATCCTGCACACATACACACATCACACACATATTACGCATCCTACACACATAGACATCACACACACAAACATTACACATCCTCTGGAATTCTACCCCAGCAGTTTTGAGACTTGTTTGATAGTCTTTCTCTTTTAGCAGAGCACAAACACTGTTATCACCATTCTTTTCATTATCATTGAGTACAATTATCAACATCCACTGACATCATTATCCAACTTATCAACATTATTATTTACCACCACCACCACCACAACAACAGTGGCAACTATCATCACTGTACATTACCGTCATTTCATTGATATCATCTTTCAAATGATTATTACTTATTATTCACCATCATAACAACAATCACTACAAGATTCTCCACCATCACCATCTTTAATACTGTAGTTGTAATTGTCGCTTCAGTTACAGTTATCACCGTTATGATCATCATCCTCCCCACGTCCCTACCCACAATGACGCCCCATGTCAGAGGGCTGGCTTACCTTGAACCTGTTGGTAAAGAGTTCCAGTTTTCCAGAGAGGTCGGCCGACTCGTGCAGGGGAGCCAGGGTCTTCAGGCAACAGTTCCTCACGTCACCCACCTGCCCACACCATGCGTCACACGTTCCTTCCACTTTGATGCCTTCACGTACGGTTTCCCAGTCTGTCTCTTCTCACATCACTAGCCATACAACGGGGGACGGGATAGCTCAGTGGTCGGAGCACTCGCTTTCCCCCAGCCAAGTTAAGCAGCGTCAAGCGTGGTTACCACTTGGATGGGTGACCGTTTGCACTCCTTGGCTTCAGTACAGTCCCCCAGTTCACCCAGATGTAAATGGGTACCTGCCCTCTTTAGAATCAGGGAAGGTAAAGCAGCGAGGGAGAGGAGATGGGTGCCGCCCTCAATATGCTGGCCCTAGAGAAGTGAGGTCTCTGACGCCTCGCTCCCCTATGACCTTATAGGTAATGGGACACCTTTACGTGTTTTAGCCATACAAGCTAAAAACAAAAACTTCAAATCTTAGACAAGCTCACAACATACACAGCTTGCAAATCCAGCATGAACTCAGTCAAGGGCCTAGTGCTAACATTAGCGCGCCCCTTCCCTTTACCAAGCCTAAGTGCGGTCAGTTTCTGCTATAATTAGCACCAGTTGGGATGGAATGGATAGCAGCCGAAAGTGTTCGGGAAGGGAGGGGAATGAGGACCGACAGATGCGCTCAGTAACCTTTTTTTTTTTTAAACAACAAAAATGTATAAAAAAAAAATAAATAAATAAAAAGAAGCCTCAGCATAATCACAAAACAGTGTTTGCTAAACTCATACCTCACCCTACATCCCCCTCCTCCCCCCCCCCCCCCCCCCCCCCCCCCCCCCCACCAGGAAAAAAAAAAGGATTCTTCTTTGCTGAACGCTCAACAGCAGCCACTGCTGCCTGCCACATACAAAACAGTTATGCTCCGTTATGCCGCCTGACAAGTCAGCCCAGCGCATCCTCCGACCCTTGGCATGGGAAAATTGTCATCTTCTAAGTCTTTCTAGAAAAAAAAGGCAGAAATGGACCAAGAAAGGCAAAAATCGACAGAAGCTGTGACAGAAGAAAAAAAACAAGCAGAGCCTAAAAAAGAGAAGATTTTTAATTTTTTTTAATTTTATCTATTATTCTTTTATACGAGGATAATGAATAAGCACTCATGCTTTTTTACATCCATCCCCCCGTATGCGTTTGTGAATTTTGTCATCTATTTCCACCGGCACACAATGGCCTACTCTTTCGAAAAGCGGAGCAGGATTTAACGTGTGCGCAAGATGTTCTGCATGCATTTGCACACGGGGCCTTGGTTTATAGTCTCATCCGAATGACTAAATCTCTGCAAGGACGTTACTCTAACCACAACAACAACAACAGCAACAACAGCAGTCTAATCAGAAAAGTTCACCTTGTCGTAGAGGGTCCAGCCGACATACTTGAGGTAGCTGTCGTCCAGGAACATGTTGGGGTACTTCTTCATCCACACCCCTATCTCCGCCATGCAGATGGAGCGGATCTCCGGCTGCGTGTCTCTGTCAACAGGTTAACAGCTTTGCTTTTCTGGCTGTGTGCCTGTGTGTGTGTGTGTCTGTCTGTCTGTCAACAGTTAACAGCTTTTCTTTTCTGGCTCTGTGCGTGTGTGTCTGTGTGTGTGTGTCTGTCTGTCTGTCAACAGTTAACAGCTTTTCTTTTTCTGGCCCTGTGTCTCTGTCAACAACATCTTTTCTTTTCTGGCCCTGTGTGTGTCTCTGTCAACAGCATCTTTTCTTTTCTGGCCCTGTGTGTGTCTCTGTCAACAGCATCTTTTCTTTTGTGGCTGTGTGTGTCTGTCAACAGTTAACAGCTTTTCTTTTTCTGGCCCTGTGTCTCTGTCAACAACATCTTTTCTTTTCTGGCCCTGTGTGTGTCTCTGTCAACAACATCTTTTCTTTTCTGGCCCTGTGTGTGTCTCTGTCAACAGCATCTTTTCTTTTGTGGCTGTGTGTGTCTGTCAACAGTTAACAGCTTTCCTTTCATTTATTTATTTATTCTTTTATATCGAGGATAATGGAATAAGCACTCGTGTGCTTTTTTATATCCAGTCCCCATGTGTATGCGGTTTTGTAAATATTGTCCATCTGTTCCTACCGGCACACAATGGCCTACTCTTTCGAAAAGCAGAACAGGATTTAACATGTGCGCAAGATGTTCTGCATGTGTTCGCACGCGGGGCCTCCGTTTACAGTCTCATCCGAAGTGTGTGTGTGTGTCTCTGTCTGTCAACAGCTTTTCTTTTTCTGGCCCTCTGTGTGTCTGTCAACAGTTAACAGCTTTTCTTTTTCTGGCCCTCTGTGTGTCTGTCAACAGTTAACAGCTTTTCTTTTTCTGGCCCTCTGTGTGTCTGTCAACAGCTTTTCTTTTTCTGGCCCTCTGTGTGTCTGTCAACAGTTAACAGCTTTTCTTTCCTGGCCCTGTATGTGTGTGTGTCTGTCAACAGTTAACAGCTTTTCTTTCCTGGCTGTCTGTGTGTGTCTCTGTCAACAGCATCTTTTCTTTTCTGGCCCTGTGTGTCTGTCAACAGTTAACAGCTTTTCTTTCATTTATTTATTTATTCTTTTATATCGAGGATAATGGAATAAGCACTCATGTGCTTTTCTACATCCAGTCCCCGTGTGTATGCGGTTTTGTAAATTCTGTCATCTGTTCCTACCGGCACACAATGGCCTACTCTTTCGAAAAGCGGAACAGGATTTAACGTGTGCGCAAGATGTTCTGCATGTGTTCGCACACGGGGCCTCCGTTTACAGTCTCATCCAAAGTGTGTGTGTGTGTGTCTCTGTCAACAGTTAACAGCTTTTCTTTCCTGGCCCTGTGTGTGTGGTTGTCTCTGTCTGTCAACAGTTGACATCTTTTCTTTTCTGGCTGTGTCTGTGTATCTGTCAACAGTTAACAGCTTTTCTTTTCTGGCCTCGTGTGTGTGTCTCTTGTCAACAGTTATCATCTTGTCTTTTCTGGCTGTGTGTGTCTCTGTCAACAGTTAACAGCTTTTCTTTTCTGGCTGTGTCTGTCTCTGTTTGTCAACAGTTAACATCTTTTCTTTTCTGGCTATGTCAACAGTTAACATCTTTTATTTTCTGGCCCTGTGTGTATGTCTCTGTCTGTCAACAGTTAACATATTTTCTTTTCTGGCTGTGTGTCTCTTGTCAACAGTTAACGTCTTTTCTTTTCTGGCTCTGTGTGTGTCTCTGTCTGTCAACAGTTAACGTCTTTTCTTTTCTGGCTCTGTGTGTGTCTCTGTCAACAGTTAACATCTTTTCTTTTCTGGCTCTCTGTGTGTCTCTGTCTGTCAACAGTTAACATCTTTTCTTATCTGGCTCTGTGTGTCTCTGTTAACAGATAACATCTTTTCTTTCCTGTCTGTGTGTCTCTGTCTGTCAACAGTTAACATCTTTTCTTATCTGGCTCTGTGTGTCTCTGTCTGTTAACAGATAACATCTTTTCTTTCCTGTCTGTGTGTCTCTGTCTGTCAACAGTTAACAGCTTTTCTTTTCTGGCTGTGTGTGTGTCTCTTGTCAACAGTTAACATCTTTTCTTTTCTGGCTGTCCCCTTCCTTTCACCAAGTCCAAGCGGGGTCAGTTTCTGCGCTAGTTATCACAAACTGGGATGGGATGGACAGCAGCTGACAGTGGCTGACCGTGGAGGGAAGCTTGACAGCTGTGGTGATTATTCACCTTACTCTCTATCCAACATCACCACACAAGCGCACGTTCAATGTCAAATTTTCAACCACAACAGTAAAAAAAAAATATATATAAATAATGATAATAATAATATAAAAAAAAGGGAAAAAAAGGAAAGTACCTGTAGCGGTGGACGAAGACTCCCTTGAAGATGTAGGTCAGCATGTTACGGATCTCAGCCTGGTTCTCCTCCAGCTGTCAGACACAAATATGCACACACACTTGTGTCTTCACTTCTACACACCACGCCAAAATACAGACACTGCAGCTGTCAGACACAAATATATACACACATGTGTCTTTCCTTCTACACACCACGCCAAAATAAAGACATGTTGCAGCTGTCAGACACAAATATATACACACACTTGTGTCTTGACTTCTATACACCACGCCAATACACACACTTGTGTCTTTCCTTCTTCACACGTCAAAATAAAGACACTGCAGCTGTCAGACACAAATATACACACACTTGTGTCTGGACTTCTACACACAACGCCAAAATAATAATAATAATAATAATGTATGGAATTTATATAGCGCTGAATCTTGTAAAGCAACAAATCAAAGCGCTCAGATTTCATTTCATACCACTTTAAGTCACGGCAGATTTCTCTCCGTGAAATTTGGGCTGCTCTCCCCGGGGCAAGCGCGTCGCCACAAGAGCATGATGAACACACAACTAAATACTCTCTTAACACACACACACACGTATGAGCGTGCGCACACGCACACACACAGTTACAAATAGTTTTATTATTCATTCATTAGATTTCTGTTAGAAATTGGGAATTTTACTATTCTGTACTCAAGAATTATTTATATTTACATTTTCTCAACTTATCTGTGTAGATTTAGTACATTAGCACCCTACATATCTGTGTAGATTTAGTACATTAGCACCCTACATATCTGTGTAGATTTAGTACATTAGCACCCTACATATCTGTGTAGATTTAGTACATTAGCACCCTACATATCTGTGTAGATTTAGTACATTAGCACCCTACCCCACTCCCAGAACTCCTCCCCCCTCACTCCATTTTTTTCTTCTTTTGTTTTTAATGTGTCTAATATCACATTTTGTGAAGAGACAAAAATGAAATGGAACACACACACACCATGATAAACACATAACATACACTCTTTTCACACACACGCTCACAACAACACACACACGCTCACAACACCCCCCCCCCCCCACTCCACACCACACACACGCACCCCCACCCCACACAGTGATCAACACAACACTACACTACACTACGCTACACTACACTACGCTACACTACACTACAATACGCTACACTACACTATGCTACACTACACCACACCACACCACACTACACTACACTACACAACACTATGCTACACTACACTACGCTACACTACACTACACCACACCACACTACACTACACTACACAACACTACACTACCCAACCCAACCCAACCCCACGCCACGCCACACTACCCAACACAACACCACACTACACCACACCACACCACACCACACCACACCACACCACACCACACCACACCACACTACACTACACTACACTACACTACACCACACTCCACTCCACTCCACAACCCAACACTACACTACACAACACAACCCAACACTCCACTCTACTCCACTCCACTCCAGTCATCCACCCTGTCCTCACCTCCTGTCTCTTGGTCATCAGCAGCTCCAGACGGTCGCTGGCTCGCTTGTTCTGCTGCTTGGCGCGCTCCGCTTCATACTGCCGCTGCGTGTTGTCAAGGTTGATGCTCAAGTTCAAGGCCACGTCCACCAACGCCGTCATCAGCTTCATGGCTAAAAAGAAAAGAAAAGACATATAGAATGAAAGAATGATTGAAAGCTTTCAAATTCTGCTGTCAAAGATGTGACTGAAGCACTTCTTCATCGTCGAACGCTCAGACAGCGACTACTGTTGTCTGTCATATGAGCAACAATGCGTCACACTGCCGTTAAACACCTGTCAAGTCAGGCCCAGTGCCTCCAACTTCAGCATAATAGAGAATTGTTATCTTGTAAGTCTTTCTGGGAAAAAAAGGCAGGAGAATGGACCAAGAAGGCAGAAAACAGACCACAAGGAGGAGGTGACAGGAAGAAAAGAAAAAACAAGGTAGAAACAAAGAGAGTGACAGAAAAGAGGAAATTTCTAGCACATAATTTTTTCAGAATGTGGGGATGCTATTTATACTGACAGGCCCCCGGAATTCCCACGGTGGAGTCTGTCTTGATCCAACCCTGACCAGATCAACCGTGACTGACTGATTTGACTTTTATTTCTGACTGCCAAATCAACCGAGACCAAATGTTGGTCGTAGGTCAATAAACTTGCACTTTTGCCTATCCAACAATGCAATTTTGACAGGAGAGTCTTCCTGCACAGAAGTTCCTGGATACCATTTTGAATTTAAAGGCAAGAGATTTGGTTGACTACTTTAGCTGAGCATTATAGGAATTTTCAAAATAAAAGTGTTTTTCATTTCTTTTTTTTTTTGGTAGGCACATTAGTGCATGGCAAACCTTTACAACTTTTAGAAATCAGATTCAGACTTGATATTGATGATCAGTGTGTTTCGGAGGTTTAAACTTGTGAAGAAATTTTGAAGTGAGACAAGTCTGAAGTCCATCATGACCTAATTATCAGCTATGACCGAGTTATGACCAATGATCCTCTGCTCGCTGACTTGATTTCCCCTCCCATTCCAGTCACGACATATGGAAAACAATGTTTTGGGCGCAGTGATGTTTCCTGAACTTTTTCAGCATTTTAAAAAATATACATTTGAAGAAGAAACAAAAAAGGATTTTTTAAAAATTGTACGTTTGTAGTGGGTGTGCATGATGTACTTCCCTTGGTATGGTTTTTTCATAGTTATACTTTTGTGTGTGTGTTGCCTCATCTTCTGTGAAACACTGAATCAGAGACGTTTTGTTATGAAATGATGATAAATGACAATGAGGATGATGAAACAATGCTGCGATGGAAGTCCATCTGCTTTGAGACTACATGACAGAGCTGTACTCTACGCTTACTATCATAATATATATCCCAGGGTCAACCAGACCCAAGAGATACAGACACCTGCAGTGTTGGTCAGGTAATTTGAGCAACACTCACAAAATCACATCCATAAAGTGGATGAAGCTTGACTGTGTGGTCCCAGTCTTCCCAATGAGGCCATATCAAACTCACTCAGGGTAGGAGCCGGCTGGAGTCCAAAAAAATCACTACGACTCTTATGGGATTCAATCCCGCGACCTTCCAGTCTGTAACCCAAGGCGCTAACCACTGTGCTATGACGGCTGGTTTTTCATAGTAATACTTACTAAGTCTGCAAGGTCAACACCCACCCCCTTCCCTCTGACACGCCACGACACGATACGACACAACAACAATAATAACAGCGGCTGTGCCATCCTTACCGGCCAGTGTGCTGGTGTGTCTGAAGGCTCGGACCTGGGAGTCGGTCAGGCCGGTCAGCAGGGAGATGACGTTGTCCATCATGTACTGGTCGTAGATGATGCTGTACTGACACTGCCGCACCAGCACTTGCACAAACTCGCAGAAGTTGGACCGGAACTTCTTCCACATCGGCCCGCTCATGATCAAGGGGTAGTCGCCGCTTTCCTGTGATGTAGAGAGGCAGAGGTGAGGTGAGGGAGGGTGTGTAGGTGTGTGTGTGTATGTAGGGTTTGTGTGTGGGTGTGTAGGTGTCTGTGTGTGTGTGTGTAGGTGTGAGAGTGAGAGTGAGAGTGTGTGTGTGTGTAGGTGTCTGTGTGTGTGTAGGTGTGAGAGTGAGAGTGAGAGTGTGTGTGTGTGTAGGTGTCTGTGTGTGTGTGTGTAGGTGTGAGAGTGAGATGTGTGTGTGTGTGTAGGTGTCTGTGTGTGTGTGTGTAGGTGTGAGAGTGAGAGTGTGTGTGTGTGTAGGTGTCTGTGTGTGTGTGTGTAGGTGTGGGAGTGAGAGTGAGAGTGTGTGGTGTAGGTGTCTGTGTGTGTGTGTGTAGGTGTGAGAGTGAGAGTGAGAGTGTGTGTGTGTGTAGGTGTCTGTGTGTGTGTGTGTAGGTGTGAGAGTGAGAGTGAGAGTGTGTGTGTGTGTGTAGGTGTCTGTGTGTGTGTGTGTAGGTGTGAGAGTGAGAGTGAGAGTGTGTGTGTGTGTAGGTGTCTGTGTGTGTGTGTGTGTGTGTGTGTGTGTGTGTGTGTGTGTGTGTGTGTGTGTGTGTGTGTGTGTGTGTGTGTGTGTAGGTGTGGAGTGAGAGTGAGAGTGTGTGTGTGTGTGTGTGTAGGTGTCTGTGTGTGTGTGTGTGTGTGTGTGTGTGTGTGTAGGTGTCTGTGTGTGTGTGTGTGTGTAGGTGTCTGTGTGTGTGTGGGTGTGTAGGTGTGGTGTGTGTGTGTGGGTGTGTAGGTGTCTGTGTGTGTGTGGTGTGTAGGTGTGTGTGTGTGTAGGTGCAAGTGTGTGTGTGACAGAGAGTGAGAGTGTGTGTAGGTGTCTGTGTGTGTGTGGGTGTGTAGGTGTGTGTGTGTGTAGGTGCAAGTGTGTGTGTGACAGAGAGTGAGAGAGTGTGTGTGTGGGTTTGTGTGTGTGTGTGTGTAGGTGTGTGTGTGTGACAGAGAGTGAGAGTGTGTGTGTAGGTGTTTGTGTGTGCGTGTGTGTGTATGTGCAAGTGTGTGTGTGTGTGTGACAGAGTGAGAATGTGTGTGTAGTGATAGTAGTAGTAATTCTTCAGTTCAACGTCCTTCCACTAAATAATGATATCAGATGGGAAAGGGGATGTGTGCGTGTGTGTAGGGTGGTGTGTGTGTGTGTGTGTGTGTGTGTGTGTGTGTGTGTGTGTGTGTGTGTGTGTGTGTGTGTGTCCCACCTGGGAATCACGGTGAGATTCAAGTACACACTGGATGAAAAGTTTGCCTGCATAGGCTGTTTTTTGACACCTCGCCATAGAGACAGCCATACTCTGACTTCAGAGGATTCTTGCAGGCATGTATGTATGACAATACCCAGTGTCAACCCAAGACTTCACAAAAGCATTGAATTATGACACACCATTTAAAGCATCGGCCATGTGGTTAAATCTGCTACGTTAGTGAACACATTACGCTCCCTTTGATAAATCCCAAAAGTCTCTACTACACCAGAAGAAATAACCACATAATAATCTTCATGCCTACACTTT
>CM054165.1:784799-804799 GCA_028751875.1 Rapana venosa | reverse complement strand
GACATCATGGGCCAATGGGATTGAAGTGGAATGGTTCTAACCACTCTGCTATAAGATACCCTTCATTGATGGATTTAAATTACAGATAAGACACTTTGTCTGCATAAATAGTGCTCAATAAAATAACCTGTATCAGATGAAAACTTTCTTGTTGCTAAAGCCAAAAGGTTTGTGCGTGTGCAGCAAAAGTTTGTGTTTGCATGTGAATTGTGATGAACTCATGCATGTGTATTTCATGGCAAATGAACACTGCAAGCAGAGTGAGAAATGACAATAAACATAATGAGATTAAGAGCAAGAAGAATAAAAAGTTTTATAAATGCTTTCCACAACATGATTTTTTATGCAGGCTACCCCCACAAACTAAAAAATAATAATGAAATAAAAATTAAAAAAACCAAAGACTAGGGGGAAAAAACAACAACCCCAGTAGAGCTTCAAAGGGCAAGGGTCATGACTTACCCAGCAGCCTCTGCTGCCTGTTCTTCTGCAGCTTCGGCCAAAGCTGCCGCTGCTTCTGCCCTGGGGGTACGTCTTCGTGGAGCAGGCATTATAAATCTTCTGCTGGTCACTCTAACTCCTCAAACTATTTTCTCTCCTATAAAAATCCGAACACCAAAAGCCCTGCAAAAATAAAAGTTAATGAATTACTTCAGTGTATGATGAGAGTATTATAATTGTGTAAAGCAAACTTGCTTTGGGGAAAAAAAAAAAAACCAACCTGACTTTTTGACTATACTAATTAATTACTATCTCTTCATTAATTGATTAGGTTGAAAAAAAATCAAATGTGACCTGTTGTTACAAAACGAATCTTAAGGTATAACTATAAGTATAAGTGGGTCAAAATCTCAAATTGAGTTGTTATATTTTCTGAATCTACATTTCATTACCTTTCTGTCCATGTATTGTATGATACATTGTTCTACATCTAAAACTGACAAAGTCATGGATAATGGATGTTTGAAATGAGTGACACAGCGATTTCACATTCTGAGAAAATCAGGTTTACAGTTTTTCACCAAGTGCTCTAGCTAACTAACACCTTAGCAACAGGTACTTCTATTGAACAATTAATGATGGCCAAATATGACATGGTGATAAAACATACCATCTTACATCATCATAAAAATACAGCATATAATGACTGCCATTGTTGTGATATTTAGCTTATACCCCCCCCCCCCCCCCCCCCCCCTCCCTCCCCAAGAAAAAGGGCATGAAGTTGAAGAAGCTCAGACTGGACTTAGTGAGGAGACATGTTACACTGTTAGTACCTGACAACCATACTTCCAATAAAATTCACTCACAGTCAACTGAAGACATGTAGGATCTAATAAATGATGCTTGATTACACGTGTATGAATTTAAAACATTAGCTAGCATAGATAGCAAAATAAAAAGACTGCATACCGGGGTGTCATTCATTTCACACACACACACACACACACACACACACACACACACACACACACAACATACACAGATTTCCAATCTGATTTTGTTGGTTAATTATCTTTTACTGGTTTTAGAGGGATTGTTTCAAGAAAGGCAAAACCAATGTTATGAATTGCTAATTGCTTATTCAATGTGTCATCTGAAAAGAAAATGTTACTTTAAGTTTAACTTTGATTTCACAGACACACACAGATGGCTTGGTGAAAAAGCCTTAAAAGGTAAATTTTGCATCTGATTATTCAATGTCCCATCTGGAAATAATAGATATTGACTGACTAAAGTGACTTACAAAAGTTACATAAAGTGATAAAAACAAACACATGCACACATATACTGATATAGTCATGATAGTGACATACCTAAAAGAGTGACACACACATCCACGCACAAATACATGCAAGTTAAATAAGACAAAACCACATTCAAAAGTATTTTGATTGCTCAGAAAGAAAGAAAATAGACTAGTTTAGTAGTTATCATTATATAAATATCACAGACTGCGTCACGATCATGTACAAAAAGCATCTGAGTGTTTATTCATTTTCCTTTAAATAAATAAATAATTGAAAAAAGAAAACACAAACACACACAGAAACACTTATTGACTTATTAATTACACCTGAAATAACATTATTTAAAAAAAATAAAAATAAAAGGAGAATAACTACACAGTCACAGTTACAGTTACAGTTACACACACACACACGGAGGTGTAGGCCATTGTGTGCTGGGGGGAACGGATGACAAATTTTTAAAACACCATCGACACGGGGACTGAACTGAAGCACATGACCCCTTATTAATTGTTCTCAAAACAAAAGAACTGAAATCTGAAACACACACACACACATACTACAATGATACATCCTTCAGATGAGACTATAAGCCGAGGCCCCATGTGCAAACGCACACACTGACACAGTTCTAACATCATGCACACAAGTTAAATCCTGTTCTGCTTTTCATAAGAGTAGGCCATTGTGTGTCAGTGGGAACAGATGACAGAATTTACAAAAATGTATACACATGGAGACTGAATGTAAAAAAGCACATAAGTGCTTATTCCATTATCCATTTATCCTCAATATTTTAAGAATAAAATAAAATAAAATAAACACACACACACACACACACACACAGAGTGACAAACACACACAGACAAACACTGAGACAGATACTGAGACAGTCAGTCACACACACACACACACACGTCATACAATCCGTTTCGGCAGACTGATTTAGTGATAATCATTATAAACTATTAACATTTAAATAGATCAGTACTTGGTGTCAGCTTTATCAAATTCTATAATTCCTATATTACATTATTAGTATATATTGATCTGAGATGTTAGCTAGCAGTGTTATGTCAGAAGATAAAATAGAACTTATCTGTACAAAGTGAAATATAATTTGCACAGTACTTAACTACTTTGTAAACACATTTTACTTCATCATTATACCTAAACAAGTGAAAAGCAGAACTTTCAGAATACTTCATACACTGCTTCATTCACTGCTTGCTTCTTAAATTAAAGTTCTTCACTATAACTGTATAAGTATAACAACAATTAACTTTGGTAGTACCCACCAAAATTGGCACTAAAAAGGAAATTACAAAAATACACTCTTTAGTCTTTGCTAGAATTGCAATGTGCCAGTTATGAACAGCAGATAATGAGATATTTTTTATACTGAAAAAATGTTTAGATACATGATAAGTTCTTCAACTGAAACACAGTGACAATTAATACATGAATAATGATGATAAATGATTTTTAAAGCAGCAATAATGAACAAAATCCCTTATTTTGTTCCTGTTGTAATGATGTAATAAATAATTAAATATTGTCAAACATTTTACTTTGAAAGTAATGAAAAAAACCTATTCTTCGGAATAGTACTTAGTTAATGTGCTTAATTTCAGAAGCGCACACACACATGCATCAATTCAGTTTAACAACAGCAACAAAACAACACACACACATGACAGTCAAGTAAGATTAACAACACCCACATTGTTTTTCATGTCAGCTGGAATGTTAAAAAAAAAGTCTCCCCAGTAATACTAATGTAATGGACTAATACTGTCTCCCGCAGCTACACCATCTTCTAAACTGTCTACATCTGCAGCTTTGATCTGCAGACTACCCACACCCCCTTGTTTATTTACATTGCATACATTAAATGTGTGTGTGTATATATATACATATATATATATATATTAAATATTATATTATATATATATTATATACATATATATATGATATAAGTGCCAACTTATCTAGAACTGCACAATGCAAGAATCTGCAGATTTGATCCCAGTAACTTGTACCAGATCTGAGCCTGAGATTTCCCCCATGCATTAGAGTTGGACCTGGCGTCATGGTTGGAGTGCTAGTCTTTAAAGGAGATGATACCCAAGTGCCTACACTAATTTACTTATTTAGTGCACATGTACAAATTATGTAAAAAAGCCATGGCAACAACTGAAGAGTTGTCCAGCCTGGGAAAATTCTGTAGAAAGTCACCCTCTTCCTGCCAGTCATTATGTAGCTAGTCATTGGGAAACGCACTTGCAAATATAATGACTACTAGATTTTTTTTTTTTATTAAATTTTTTAAAAGAAAACCATTCCCACAGTGAACCCCCCCCCCCCCCCCCCCCCCCCCCTTCCATGCACCCCTGTTTATACGTCCAGCAATTCACTATCCTATTCCTCCTCTCTCCACGATCACCCTCTCCCTCCCCGGACACCTTTACATACCCTCTCTAAAGGGGTGGACCACTGTACTCCCTTAGTTTTCTCTCGATCAACCAAATTGTTACAGCAACGATCCTTTCTAGATCAAGAATCCAAGAATGTTGACAGTTCTGTTGTGGAAGCCGCCATTTTGGAGCATGCACGAAAGAAAGTCAGACTCTGAATCGGCCACTTTTTGCATGTATGAGCTTGCAATCATGGGGTAGCAAAGACATTTCTCACTCAAGATCAATATCTAACATGCCCATCCATGCAACCGAACACTTACCGGCAAATTCTGATGGTTTGTTTAGCTTAGAAACGTGGTATTATTGTTCCTGGCGGGAATAAAGCAGAAACACACTTGTCACGTGACTTTAGATAGGCCACCATTATATCCACAGCAGATCAATAAACCCAAACACGTTCTAGGCCTATATGCCTAGCACTGAAGGTTGGTTGTTGTTTTTCAATCTATGGTGCTGAACCTGAGAAATAATAAGGGGAAAAGACTGTAGGTGGTAATGGTTGGTTGTTTAAGTCTATAGATTGGACAACTCCGCTGGTACTCTATAAGATAAAAGAAAACAGTACCTGAGAAACAGGTTTTTTAATTAAAAAAATCTGTTGTATTTATTTTTATTCTTTTACATCAAGGATAATGGAAAAAGCACTTATGTGTTTTTTACATCCAGTCCCCGTGTGTATGCGGTTTTCTAAATTGTCATCTGTTCCCACCGGCACACAATAGCCTACTCTTACGAAAAGCGGAACAGGATTTAACGTGTGCGCAATATGTTCTGCGTGCGTTCGCACACGGGGCTTCGGTTTATAGTCTCATCCGAAGGACTTTTGTGGAGAGTGCAGTCTACACTGATGTTAACTCCAGGGGAAAATATCCCCTTGAACAGGAATCGAACCCTGGTCGTCAGATTGCGAGCACAATGTTCTAACCAACAGGCTATCCCGTGTGTGTGTGTGTGTGTGTGTGTGTGTGTGTGTGTGTGTGTGTGTGTGTTGTGTGTGTGTGTGTGTGTGCGTGCATGTGTGTGTGTGTTTGTGTGTGAAGTCAAAATGATCATTATTAAGGGTAAAAGATTAAATTTACCAACTTTTTCTTTCATCTGCCCTCACCAAAAAAAAAAAATCAACAAAATTGACTTATAAAAGCATTCAAAAGGTAGAGTTAATATGTATTTAAAAGAACAAAATTGAATAAGGAAAACTTTTTTTTATCCAAACCACACAATATAAGATAAAACAAAACCAAGACAGTACAACATAAGCTCAAGTCAGACAGACAAATAGGGGAAAAAGGTAAGAACAACAATTTACAAAGCAACCAGATGTAAGGTAACCTCGAACATAGAAAACTGAACTTACATTTTTTACCCATCAGATTTTCTTCAAAAGTTTCTCAGCATTTTAAGGATATTATTTTTAAAAGGGAGATACTGTGTGTGTGTGTGTGTGTGTGTGTGTGTGTGTGTGCCTCAACTCAACAGCTCAGCAGTACTTTCCATACCACAACCCAATGCCCTCACCACCAACTCAATAAACTATTGTACAGAGAGAGAGAGAGAGAGAGAGAGAGAGAGAGAGAGAGAGAGAGAGAGAGAGAGAGAGAGAGAGAGAGAGAGAGAGAGAGAGAGAGAGAGTTGAATTGAATTGAATTGAACTGAACTGAACTGAACTAAATTAATTTTATTTATAGACTTGCTTTTTTTACAACCAGCTCTCTGGGCAAAAAGAACATTAAAAAACAAAACAACAAAAGCCCTCTCAACCAAACAACAAACAAAAATTCAAAGAAAAGAAAAAAATTATACCATCCAAAATGTAAAGTAGCCTACATAATTACTGTAAACATACAATTTAAAAACCTAACTGGGGAGAGAGAGAGAGAGAGAGAGAGAGAGAGAGAGAGAGAGAGAGAAGAGAGAGAGAGAGAGAGAGAGAGAGAGAAGGGAGGAAAAAACAGAAAGAAAGAAAGAAAAAAAGAAAGAAAGAAAGAACGAAAGAAAGAAAGAATGAATGAATGAAAGGAAGGAAGGAAGGGAAAAGAAAGAAATATACCTGTTCCCGCTACTCTTAAAATAGAGCAAGACATCTCATGATTCACAGGAAACTAAGTCTGACCTGTGAAGAATATTCTGTGACTAAACTCCTGCAGTACAGGGATGATGACAAGCTGCTTCAGTCAGTTCAATGTTATGATGTGTCCTTATTTTCCTTTTTGAAAATTACTAGATCGAAGCAATCCAGTTTAAGAAGATTAAACACCCCTTATTAAAAATAGTTTCAAAGCTTCTCTCACTCATTTTCTTTCAATCGTAAGTTGTTCGTAGCTGCTTGTCATATAGCCTCATTTACAGTGATGCTAGTGGTTCTCATAGTGTTCTTTCCTGAGATAGGCATTGTTGACTAAATTTATTCCACAAATAATTATATTGTGCTAAGTAACTGTTTGTCTACAGTTGTAATAAATGGATACCACAGGTGAATAAAGGGGGACAGGATAGCCTAGTGGTTAGAACATTGTGCTCGAAATCTGATGACAGGTTCGATTCCTGTTCAAGGGGATATTTTCCCTGGAGTTAACATCAGTGAAGACTCCACTCTCCCCAAAAGTCCTTCGGATGTGACTAAACCAAGGCCCCGTTGGCAAACGCACGCAGAACATCTTGCGCACACTTTAAATCCTGTTCCACTTTTCGTAAGAGTAGGCCATTGTGTGCGGGTGGAAACAGATGACAGAATTCACAAAACCGCATACGCACGGGGACTGAATGTTAAAAAAAACACCCCACATAAAATGCTGATTCCATTATCCTCGATATAAAGAAGAAGAATATTTAAAATAATAAAATAAAAATGAAATGTAAATCAACCCGGCCTCTAGTTTAAAACATTATATAATGTTAAATTCTGTCCATCTTGTCAGATGGGGATGTAGCTCAGTGGTAGAGCGTTCGCTTTGCATGTGAAAGGCCCCGGGTTCGATCCCCGGCATCTCCATGGTTTTTGTCTTTAAGCTTTTTTTTTCTTCTGTCTCCCACAAACACATTAGGCACCATTAGTAAATAAAAACTCGTATAACGGAAATGGAGGGAAGGCAGTATTGAGATGGAATGAGAACGAAAAAAAAGTGGAGGATTAACGATCTGAGAACTGGTAGTATGAAGGTATCTAAAGTCACCACCGAGCTTAAACACACACACACACGCACGCACGCACGCATGCCGGCGCGCGCTCACACACACACACACAAACTAAACAAAAGAAGCAACAACCAAAAACAAGCAATAAAGCAAACAAAACAACAACAAAAGAGCCATCATCGAGCTAGCAGTCTGTCTGTTCAAAGACCTGTTGATCCGGCGTTAGTTCATCTATTTTGCTGAGATTCAAACTGATCCCCTCCCACGTTGTTTGTTTGAGTTTTTGTTGTTGTTGTTGTTGTTGTTGTTGTTATTGCTTGTTTGTTTCTTTTTTCGTTTGGCTTTTTTGCCTCTTTGTTGTTTTAGTTTACAACCAAGCGGCACCTCAACCCCCCCCCCCCCCCCCCCCCCCCCTCCCTCCTTTCCCTCTCCTAGAGGACAAAGCTTTTCTTATGAGAACTGTTGCGATGAGAGAGAGAGAGAGAGAGAGAGAGAGAGAGAGAGAGAGAGAGAGAGAGAGAGAGAGAGAGAGAGAGAGGTGGCGCGCGCGCGCGCGTGCGGGGCGTGCGTGCGTGCGTGCGTGGTGTGTGTTGTGTGTGTGTGTGTGTTATGAGGTGTGTTTGTTTGTGTGTGTATGAATTTATATGTATGTATGCATCCATGCATGCATGTAGCCTATGTATGTATGTATGTACCTATCTGTCTACCTATCTCTCTGTCTGTCTGTCCATGTATACATAATCATAGAAAGGACTGTTTAAATAAATAAATACTGTTTCAAAACGGTTTCAATATTATTTAAAACATTCACACACACGCACACACACACACACACACACACACACACACACACACACACACACAACTTGTCTAATATCACGTAATGTGAAAAGACGTTAAATTAAAGAAGAACACACACACACACACACACACACACACACACACACACACACACACACACACACACACACACACGTTGCTTGTTTGTTTGTATTATGGCGGATATTTTTTCAAGATTTTTGAATTATTTGAACCGTACGGTTTAATATTTTTCTGGGGTTTTTGTTTTCTTTTTAATTCCATATATGCATATGTTATTGGCTTTTCTTGTTTGATTTGTATAGTTTACCATAGATTAGGTTTTCTATTCTATGTCTGCATATACATTATCTTTTTTCTCGCTTTTTTTTCTTTAGATAGATGGCTTGGTGAAAAAAGAGCAAATGCACTGCTTATTCAATGTATCATCTGAAAATAAAAGTTTGACTTTGACTTTGACTCACACACACACACACACACACACACACACACACACACACAACAACACACACACACAATACCAGTAGCAGTCGGAGTACTCAAAACACAAACTTATAACTCACTGTAACGCACGTCATTTTCTCCACTACTACTACTGCTGCTGTCCCACTGCCAGAAATGAATAAATTATTGATTTTTTTCCCCTTCCTTTCTTTCTTTCAGAATGGCTCCACAAGCCTACACGTGTCATACAAACAAGAACCACAACCCAATGTCGTCTGCTTGTTTGTTCTGGAATAACATACAATTATCCAGTTTGGAATCCCAAAACGAAAGAAACAGATTTTGATTGTTATGAATACCAGGACTACCAGGTAGGGCGGGTGAAAGGAATAGGGGGGAGGGGTGGAACCAGGGGAGGGGGGGCTTTGTGTTATATTTTGTTGTTTCTTTGCTTGCAGGTAGGTTATTATTACATTGTGATTCGAGAACTGACGATGGGGAAATGCTTGTAAAAATTTAGCTGTTTTTGATATTTTGGATTCAGATTGTACTCTCTCTCTCTTCTCTCTCTCTCTCTCTCTCCATCTCTCTCTCTCTCTCTCTCATCATCCTCTCTCTCTCTCTCTCTCTCTCTCTCTCTCTCTCTCTCTCTCTCTCCTTTTCTCTCTTTTCTTCTCTCTTTCTCTCCTGTCTCTCTCACACACACACGCACGCACGCAGGAACGCACACATACACACAGGTGAGTGGGAAAGCCACCTTAAAAAAAAAAAAAAGACGATGTGTTATATTGTGTTGTTTCTTTGCTTGCAGGTAGGTTGTTATTATTACATTGTGATAGGAGAACTGACCATGAGAAAACGTTTAACCAAATTTAGCTGTTTTTGATATTTTGGATTCAGATTGTAGACTCTCCTCTCTCTCTCTCTCTCTCTTCATTCGTCTCTCTCTCTCTCTCTCCTCTCTCTCTCTCTCTCTCGTCTCTCTCTCTCTCTCTCTCTCTCACACACACACACACACACACACACATGCAGGCACGCGCGTGCGCGCGCGCACACACAACACACACACAACACACACACACACACACACAAACACACACACGTCACAAACACAATCATTCCCTATTATTGCATAGACTTCACTTGCATAAAGTAACGCCAAAAATGATAAATCTTTTGAAAAGCTTTTTGTCGAATAGACAGCAGCTAGTAACTGCAAATAATCAAACATCAGAACTAGTACCTATCAAACATGGAGTACCACAAGTGTCAATATTGGGTCCACTTCTATTTTCAATCTATGTAAATGACTTACCCCAATTTCTAGAATGTAGCTGCGAAATGTTTGCTGATGACACATCCCTCTACTGTAGTGATTCTGACCCCCACAGACTTACAATCAAACTTCAACACAATATTGACAGATTGGTTACTTGGACTAAGCTAAACCACATGTCCCTAAATACACGAAAAACTAAGTGTATGTATGTACCAGCAAGACAAAAGAGGCAAAAAATGAAAGATAAATTCCAACCTCTGTTGATAGGTAAAAGAATAATTGAAGAAGTTGACTCCCACAGAATTCTGAGTGTAATTATTGACAAAAATCTTACTTGGACTGACCACGTGATGGCACTAGGAAAACGTCTCGCTTACAAGCTACTTCAGTTATCAAAAATAAAACATTTTCTGAATAACCACTCTTGCAAACTCTTTTTATGCGGCCATATTTTGCCTATAGTTGACTATGCTTCATCTCTTTGGGACAGCTGCAGTGAAACAAATTTTAAATTGAATCATCGATTATATAAATGAGCACTGAAACTTATTCTATTAAAATCAAGCTTCCTAACCATCAACGATTATAAGCAAAGAAATATTCTAACCTTCAAAAACAGACTTTATCTAAATAAAGGTCTCTATTTGTCCAGAAAGTGGTCAATGGAAATGTCCTTCCAAAGATCACCAATAGCTTCAAATTCAGTGAACACAGACATAATCATCTACTAACATTTCCGAGACCAAGAAATAATCTTTACAAACAAGCTTCTTGTACTCAGGTAGTGATTTATGGAACAAGCTCCTAAAACGCTTAATATGTATAAAAAACAAAAATCAGTTCAAGACACAGCTAAAAAGCCATCTAATGCATGAATGCCTAGGAATTGACTAATAAGGCAAATCATCCATACTTACATTTATCAGCACTTACTGCATTTCTCAAATAAATTTCAAGTATGTTTTATTGTGACTAGAAATCCACCTTTAAAAAAAACAATAGAATTCATAATAGTTTGACTTGTGTACTTTGAAGACGTGTTCGTGATTAACTATGGATAAGCTGCATAAAATCTATCTAGATTCTGACGGTACAAGGTAAAGTTGACCTATAACCTATGTGGTCGTAGGGAAGAGGCATCAGAGACCTCATCTTCTCTAGGGACCAGCATACTGAGAGCGGCGCCCATCTCCTCTCCCTCGCTGCTTTACCTTCCCTGACCCTAAAGAGGCAGGTACCCATTTACAGCCGGGTGAATTGGGGGACTGTACTGAAGCCAAGGCGCGCAAACCGTCACCCATCCAAGTGGTAACCACGCTTGATGCTGCTTAACCTTGGCTGGGGGAAAGCAGGTGCTCTGACCACTGAGCTATCGCGTCCCCACGATTCTGACGGTGTGTATCTGAAATCAGAGGGAAATAAATAATTATACTTATAGCTACATGCACAGAAAATGGATGGGCCTGTGGTGTTGGTGTTC
This sequence comes from Rapana venosa, assembly GCA_028751875.1. Taxonomy (NCBI): domain Eukaryota; kingdom Metazoa; phylum Mollusca; class Gastropoda; order Neogastropoda; family Muricidae; genus Rapana; species Rapana venosa. The sequence continues at coordinate 793,414 of CM054165.1, read as the reverse complement.
ACTTCTGCAAAGAATCAGATTAGCTGATGACAAACATGGTGGTGGTGGTGGTGGTGGTGGTGGTAAAGTTGAAGACAAAAATAATGATGATGATGACCACCATGATCATGACGACAACAATGATGAGGATGATGATGATATCGATAATGACGACGACGACGACGACGATGGTGGTGGTGGTGGTGGTGGTGGTGATGGTGGTGGGTGTGGTGGTGGTGGTGGTGATGACGATGACGACGACGGCGATGACGATGACAAGAATGATGACGGGATGATAACTGACAATGATGATAAAGGCTAAGAAAAAGAAAAGAAGAGATCTTGATAAATGATTATAAGAATGCATTCAAAATCTGTATTAATACATAAACAGTCCCGCTTCTCAATCAACAGCCATAATTATAATTATGGATCCACTTCCAGGAATTATAATTGATAACGTCTAATATCACTTAATATGAACAGAGTTTAAACTTACTATAATTGATAACCATACACCATATCCGGCTTTTTTGGGAGGGGGGGGGGGGGGGGGGGGTACTTTATGTTGTTTCTAGGTGTGCCTGAAACGATAATAATAATAATAATAATAATAATAATAATAATAATAATAAAAGAAGAAAGAAGAAGAAGGAGAAGAAGACGACGAAGACGAAAACGCAAACGCAAACGCAATTTTATTTCACGAGGGTAATAGATTAAGTAAAAAGACTTGTTTTCATCCACCCCTCAAAAAGAAAAGAAAAGAAAAAAAAAAAGCCGCAAGAAAAAAAAAAAGCATAATTATGACATATGAAAATACACACACATATGGATATCAGCAGTTTGCACGAGAGAGAGAAGAGAGAGGGGAGAGAGGGGAGAGAGAGAGGAGAGAGAGAGAGAGAGAGAGAGAGGAGAGAGAGGGGAAAGAAGAGAGAGAGAGAGAGAGAGAGACAGACGACAGACAGACAGACTGACGGGCAGACAGACAGACAGATCGATAGATAGATAGACAGACAGACAGACAGACAGACAGAACAGACAGACAGACAGACAGACAGACAGTCTGAGATAGAGACAGAGATAGCGAGACAGAGAGAGGAACAAGAAGTATGGAAACGGGATATAAATGTTGTATTAATACATCTTGGGAAGGAGATATGTCGTATCACATTGTTTCATCAAAAGATCTTGATACATTGTTTACAATTTTTCAGATTAGTTTCAATTTTATTTGCGAGGGAAGCCTATTCCACAGTCAGCCCCCGAATATGCTAGACTTGATTTGAATAGTGTTATCTTAGGTAGAGGTAGATTAATCAAAGAGAGTGTCTAAAATCATTTACTGTGAAGATGCATTGTAATAAATATGGGGCATTTCCATGCAAGTTTCTTATGCATCAAAACTCCTTTATTGAAAGAAGCTTGGATTTAAAGGGGAAGAATTTAATATCTGAATGGTCAGCAACTGTTAAAGATGATGATTTGTTTCGGATAAGCTTTAGGGCGTGTTTATGCACCCTCACTATTAATTTAAGTAAATTATTGCTTGCCATATCTCACAGTGTAGATGCATAAACTATTGTTGTTTGAATGAAAGAATAAAAGAATATTTTTCTGGCATGCAGATCTAGGAAGTTTTATTTATGTTATGGAGTTGGTATATTTTTGAGGCAATGTTTTTTGACAGGTTTTGGATGTGGGCAGACCATAATAGGTTCTTGTCAATAGTTATTCCAAAAATTTTGTGATTTGAGACTTCTTCAATTTTTTCATTGCCAATGTAGAGAAATGGTAGATTGCTATTAAGGTTCTGTCGTTTCTATCTTGTGGAAATAAGCATAAATGTGGTTTTCTTTGGATGAAGGGCCATATGGTTCAAGTGAGTCCATTCCAGAAAATACATTTTATCTTCTTGCAAATAGCGAAACACTTCAAACGAGTTAAAATGGTTAATATCCCAAAAGTGGGGTCATCTGCAAATAAATCACAGGAAGCTTTAGTAAATAAGGGAATATCATTAATGTAATAGAAAATGATAGGGGCCCAGAATAGAACTATGTGGGACACCAATGTATTGGGTAGAAAAGTCGAAAAGTATTATTGGACTTAAACTTTTTGTTGTTGTTAAAAGGGGAAAGGGAAAATATCAATTTAAGGTATCAGAGAATAGTTTGTAATATACAAATTTCCTTATAAGCAGATTGTGGTCGATAACATCAAAAGCAGTTGCAAAATCTATGAAAAGAACTCCAGTAAATTCCTTTTTATTCATATTAACTAACCATCTGTCTTTAAGTTTTACAAGGGCAGTGTGGCATGAGTGATTTACTCTGAACCCAGATTGATTGGGGTGAATAAGGCTGTTTTCATTTTAAATGAGTAAGTAAACATTTATTAATGTGTTTCTCTAATAGTTTTGAAAGAATAGATAGAATTGAGATGGGTCTATAGTTAGAGGGGTGTGTTCGATCTCCTGATTTATACAAAGGAATAATTTTACTCTGTTTAATAATAATAAATAATAATATATGGAATTTATATAGCGCTGAATCTTGTAAATAAACAAACAAATCGAAGCGCTTGCACTCAATCATTTACAGGCATCAAACTCTCTTTAAACATAATGAACAACAGATTTCAAAACCAAGCGCGCGCACGCATGCACGCACACGCACGCACGCACGCACACACACACACACACCACACACACACACACACACACACACAAAACACACACACACACACACACACACACACACACACACACACACTCGGAACAACACTTAGAAGGCGAAAGATGCTGTTGAAAATTAGGGACAGATATTTGGGGGGAAAGTCTCAGGTAGGAAATAAGTGAGTTTTGAGGCTGCATTTGAAGGTATCAAGTGAAGGCTTTTTTCGAAGTGAAAGAGGGAGGTCATTCCAGGTGGATGGACCAAAAACAGAGAGGGAGCGACGGCCAACAGTGGTTTGTTTGAATCTGGGTGTTCGAAAGCACAAAGTATCTGCGGCTGAACGAAGGGAACGGGATGGAGTGTACAGATGAAGACAGTTACAGAGATAAGGAGGTGCAGATTTGTGGAGACATTTGAAACAGAGGTTATTGATTTTATACTCCAGTCTTGGTGAAACAGGCAGCCAGTGAAGAGATCGCAGAAGAGGAGTGATGTGTTCAGATTTTTTCTTTCTTACGACCAGTCGAGCTGCAGAGTTTTGTATGCGTTGAAGAGAGTGGATAGATGATGCTGGTAGGCCAGCCAAAAGAGAATTACAGTAGTCTAAACGTGAAAGAATAAGAGATGTGACAAGCTTGGAAGTTGCATCAGTGGACAGATACTTGCGAATCGCGCTTATGCGCCGTAATTGATAGTAGCAAGACTGGCAGGTCTGGGGATAATTTTTTCATAGAGAGTGTGTTGTCAAGAACTACTCCTAAATACTTCACAGAGTTGGACAAAGGAACTGACGTATTGCCGAATTCTATTGAAGTTTTTGCGATAGAGGAAAGCTTATTTGGGTCCCTATAAGCATGGTTTTCGGTTTTATCGGCATTAAGTTGTAACTTGTTCTGAGTCATCCAGTTTGAATGTCTTGAAGGCAGTAGGACATATTTGTCAGGAGGGAAGGCAAGTTTTCAACAGTATCACTGCACTGAAGCTGAGTATCATCGGCATAGAAATGATGATCAATAGGGTGGTTGTTTATTATATGTGAGAGTGGAGCAGTGTAGAGAGTAAAGAGAACAGGGCCCAGGACTGATCCCTGCGGGACTCCACATTCCTTTTTGGGACAGATTTTGATTGAATTTTGTTTACAATAACTTTCTGGAACCTGTCTGTGAGGTATGAAGTAAACCGGTGAGGGCTGTGCCGTTAATACCAAACGTATTTTGGAGGCGAGAAAGAAGAATTGAGTGATCTATGGTATCAAAGGCTGCAGATAAGTCAAGAAGAGTGAGGAGGGAGATTTTTCCTGCATCAGAAGCAAGTAGAAGTTGATCTAAGTGTGGACTAGGGTGGTTTCGGTGCTGTGGTTGGGGCGATAGGCAGATGAAAAGTGGGGAAGGAGATCATTGGAATGAAGGTGACTGTTGAGCTGTTTGAGAACGACTTTTTCTAGTACTTTAGAGACAAAGGGTAAGTTTGAGACAGGCCTATAATTCTTCAGAATGTTGGGGTCGAGGTCGTGCTTTTTCAGTAGAGGTGTGACTATTGCTGTTTTAAGAGCTGATGGAAAATTTCCTGACACAAGAGATGAGTTTACTATTTTAGTGATAATAGGTACAAGTTGTGGAAGGCATTGTGAGAAAACAGGAGCAGGTATGGGATCAAGGTCGCATGATCTTATAGTCATTTCCTTCAGAATTGTCATGATTTCTTTTTCACTTGTGGGATGGAAGGAAAAGAGAGGAGTGCCAGTGAACTGGGGATCAGGAGGCGCAGGCTGGAATTGAGTCTGATCCAGTCTGGAGCGTATGTTTCGAACTTTGTCTGAGAAGAAGGCAGAAAATATGGATGGAAGTTCAGACAGGCTGTGGGTGTTAGGCAGAGGAGTTGTTTTAGCAGATCCAAGGAGATTTGAGGTGAGGGATAAAAGAAATTTTATGGATGTAGCACAGAGAACTTGGGAAGAGTAGTAGTCTGTCTTTGCTGAATGGATTAGGAGTTTGACTTTGTTTATTTGTTTTCGGAAAAGCTGTTAGTTGATTTCGGTTTTTGACTTCCGCCACTGCCGTTCTAGTTGCCGGCGTTTGCGCTTCGCTATCAAGATGTCTTGGGTATACCATGGCTCACAGGGTCTGTCAGGGAGGAGATGGTCAGTAGGAGGTGCATGCTCATTAAGCAGTTGGCGGAGAATAGTGTTATAGTGATCAGAGAGATCAGTGTGGTCAGAGGTTTGTGAAAAACTTTCGGAAGCTTGTGAAGAGAAGTGAATGTCTAAGGCCTTAAGATTGCGACGAGTAACATATTTCTTCTTTCTGACAGGTTTTGTGATGTTAAGATGGAAAAGAATGGCGGAATGATCAGAATGCAGTTCGTCGGTGACAGATGTGACAAGATTAAATGAAGCATTAGTAATCAGCCAGTCTAAAATATGACCAGATCTGTGCGTTGCTTCGTTTACCAGTTGAAAGAGAGAATGGTTGGACAGAGAAAGAGAAAGACGTTTGACATCTGGAGAAGACTGGTTGTCGAAATGGAAGTTGAAGTCACCAAGAATTATAAGTTTAGTGGGAGAGAGGCTGTAGTGGTCGAGGAGTAACTGAAATTCTTGGTGAAAAAGAGAAGATGTTAGGTTGTTTTTACGGCTGGGAGGTGGACGGTAAAGGCAGCAGATAGTAATAGAGACATGTTTAGACATATTTGGAAATGTATTTTTGCGTATACAAAGATTATAGATGTATGTGAGTATCTCAGCTATAACTGGTGCAGCTAATTTCAGGATTTTACCATTCAAACCATCTAGGCCACAAGTTGCTGTTTGCTTCAAACTTTTTAAAGCAGTAAATACTTCATGCACACTCATACATGGAATTTTTAGTTCAGAGTTAATATTTTTGTTGCAGCAGAAGGCTTCTAAGACATTAAAGTCATTAGTTTTTGAGTTATCATTGGTTATTATTCGATCTGAGATAGTTGCAAAGTGGTGGTTTAAGTCACCAGCAGAGATTTCTTCTAAAACGTTTTCTGCTTTATTACAATTCTTTTTGGTAAGAAGGTTGACAGCTTTCCATACAGACTTGCTGTCTTTCTTTTTGTTGATTAGATCTTCGAAGTATTTCTTTTTTTTCAGCTCGTAGCAGGTAGGTTACATAATTTCTTTGTTTTTTATATTCTTGATTCCTTCCTTTTTTCAAAAGATAATCTCTTTGATAAATATGTTTTTGTATTTCTTTTGTCAGCCATGGAGGTTTGGATTGGTAGTTGACTCTTTTCGGTCAAAGAAGAAGAGATTTGCGCTATCTAGCGCGGCAATAATATTATAAATATGTAAATGCTTGCATAGCACTGCTGCTTCAAGGATTATTATACTTTTTTCCCGGGTGGTCCGGGGCGACAAAGTGGGATGGATGACTCGCGGTTACCCCAGTCCCTGAATCGGACATGATCTCGCTGGGACTATAACACAACCTCAACGACATGTGGCAGTGTTTATTATTGTAGCTTGTTTTGAACTGTGCTCGAAACCCCCATGAATTTGTCATGGATTTTAGCTGTTGTTGTTGTTGTTGTTGTTGTTGTTTTCGCCGTTGTCGTCCTCGTCGTCGTTGTTGTTTGTTTTATTTTTTTAGATGATAAAGTGTTCGTATTCATATTGCAGCGTACATCGAAGACGACATCCACACAATCAGCTGGCTAAATCAGGACGCTAATCAAGTCGCAGTGTGGGCCAAGGCGACACTATGCTGTCCTTGCTGGGCTCCCCCCTGGCACCCGGGAGAGGTGTTCTGTTCAAATCCCGCAGCCGACACAGGTTGTGGAGTATTCCCACGTGCGCGGTGATCCAGAGGTGTCTCCTCGTTTTTCTGACGTCTGCCACTTCAGTGAATGCAGGTGTTGATGTCGTTCGGTTCAGGGAGTGGTGGAGTGGTGGTGGTGGTGGTGGTGGTGGTGGTGGGGGTGGTGTGGGGGGGGGGGGGATGGGGTGGTGGTGGTGGTGGTGGTGGGTGTGTGTGTGGGTGTGGTGGGGGGGATGGGGGTGTGGTGGTGGTGGTGGTGGTGGTGTGTGTGTGTGTGTGTGGTGGAGGGGGAAATGGGGTGGGTGTGTGTGGTGGTGGTGGTGTGTGTGGGGGGGGGGGGGAATGGTGTGTGTGTGTGTGTGTGTGGGTGGTGGTGGTGGTGGTAGTGGTGTGTTGTGTGTGTGTGTGTGTGTGTTTTGGGGGGTGGGGGGTGGGGTGGGTGGGAAGAGTGTTGTTGTTGTTGTTGTGGTGGTGGTGATGTGTGCGTGTGTGTGTGTGTGTGGTGGGGGGGGGGGTATGGTGTGTGTGTGGTGTGGTGTGGTTTGGTGTGGTGTGGTGTGGTGTAATGTGGAATGGTGGACAGTAGCTTGTCATAGTGTATATTGTGTCGTATTGTGGTGGTACTGACTGATGTGATTTTTTTTATGATGGTGTACGTACTGGTACATGTGGTTGTGGTCAAAAGTATGTATGTGTGCGCGCGCGCGTGAGTGCGTGTGTGTGTGTGTGTGTGTGTGTGCGTGAGTACGTGTGTGTGTGTGTGTGCGTGCGTGTGTGTGTGTGTATGCTTGCGTGCGTGCGTGTGTGTGTTTGTGTGTGTGTGTGCAGAAACATGCAGAGAAGAGTCACAATCATTTCCAGCAGTAAACTTTACAGTGGTTACCGCCATGTTTGACATAGGCCGGGGTGAGTGTTCAAACCTTTCCTCCTCCTCCTCTTCCTCCTCCCCCCCCCCCCCCCCCCTTCTTGTTCTTGTTCTTGTTCTTCTTCAGTGTAGTGTAGTGTAGTGTAGTGTAATGTAGTGTAGTGTAGTGTAGTGTAGTGTAGTGCAGTGTAGTTTAGTTTAGTGTAGTGAAGTGTAGTGCAGTGTAGTGTACTGTGCCGTGCTGTACTGTCGTGTGGTATGAGACTTTGTGCGTGCACAAGCACGCGCGTATGTGCGTTATTGTGTCTGCACGTATGCATGTGTGTCAAGTCAAGTCAAGTCAAATTTTTATTTTCAGATGGTACATTGAATAAGCAATGCATTTCCTTTTCTTCATCAAACCATCTATCTAGGAACAAAAAATTCTTAATGGTAATATTGAAGTACTACATTATTACAACCTTATCAATACAGTGTACCAATATGAAAAATAGAAGAACATCAATAGAATAATACACTGCAACACACACATGCGCTGGCGCACGCACTTAGGTAAAGAAAATAATTTTTTTTATAGAATGAAAAAAAATCACAAAACGTCAAATAAACAAAATGACATCAGCTATAATGTCATCCATTCTTTCACGTTCATAGTTTGGAAACAAACAGCACCGGAACAACACGTTAGAAAAAACACTGGGCATTCATTGTCGTCTGTATTGACAACATTGCCTGCATTGACATTCCTCCTCCCCCCTTACACCCACCCACGCAAAGGTGTGCTCATATGCCTTCTGTGTGTGTGTTTATTTTATTTTATTGTATTTGTTTTATTTATTCTTTTATATCGAGGATAATGGAATAAGCTCTTATGTGCTTTTTCTACATCCAGTCCCCGTGTGTGTGTGCTGTTTCGTAAATTCTGTCATCCACCAGGTGTGTGTGTGTGTGTGTGTGTGTGTGTGTGTGAGAAGGCCTATGTGTAAGCGTGCCTACATGCAGTCATACAAGCGAGCACGCATGTAGGCTAAGTCTACTATCGTATATATGAAATCTTTCTCTCTTTTTTCTCATGTGTATTTCATCAGTGTATTCCTATCTCTACACACCAGGCGACTGGGAATCAGAATATGCCAGACCTTACAGCCACTACCTGCACTTCCTCCAGCCCGTGATGAACCTACAAGTCAACATCGTCGTTTTCGCAGACTCCGTCGCCGCTGACACAATCCGCCACTTGCGACGACATCAGCGAGACACGACCTTCGTGGTGGAGATGGAGATCCATGATCTCCCTTACTTCCA
>CM054165.1:770956-775956 GCA_028751875.1 Rapana venosa | reverse complement strand
CATTTCCTTCAGAATTGTCATGATTTCTTTTTCACTTGTGGGATGGAAGGAAAAGAGAGGAGTGCCAGTGAACTGGGCATCAGGAGGCGCAGGCTGGAATTGAGTCTGATCCAGTCTGGAGCGTATGTTTCGAACTTTGTCTGAAAAGAAGGCAGAAAATATGGATCGAAGTTCAGACAGGCTGTGGGTGTTAGGCAGAGGAGTTGTTTTTGCAGATCCAAGGAGATTTGAGGTGAGGGAAAAAAGAGATTTTATGGATGTAGCACAGAGAACTTGGGAAGAGTAGTAGTCTGTCTTTGCTGAATGGATTAAGAGTTTGACTTTGATGTTCTGCGTGCGTTCGCACACGGGGCCTCGGTGCATAGTCTCATCCGAAGGACTTTTGGGGGAGAGTGGACTCTGCACTGATGTTAACTTCAGGGGAAAATATCCCCTTGAACGGGAATCGAACCCGGGTCGTCAGATTGCGAGCGCAATGTTCTAACCACTAGGCTATCCCGTCCCCCTGTGCTTAAGTGTGTGCGTGCGTGCATGCGTGCGGGCGTGTGTGTATGTATATATTTGAATTTAATTGTAACTGGCTGCATGTGAATGAGTAGGATGAATGAAAGTGCTTTGATTTGTTTTTGCAAGGTATAGCGCTATATGAATTCCATGTATTATTGTTGTTGTTGTTGTTGTTGTTGTTGTTGTTGTTGTTGTTGTCGTCGTCGTCGTCGTCGTCGTCGTTATTATTATTATTATTATTACCATTATTATTATTATTATTATAATTACCTGTATGCTGGACAAAAACGGGCGCATACGCAAAATCTCACCATCAGTGAGCCTCGGTGATGTAGCCGAGGAACGAAAAATAAATTGTAGTTTATTGTATTGTGTTGTGTTGTACTGTACTGTGTTGTATTGTACTGTTGTATTGTATTGTGTTGTATTGTACTGTGTTGTATTGTACTGTGTTGTATTGTACTGTTGTATTGTATTGTGTTGTGTTGTATTGCGTTGTTTTGTACTGTGTTGTATTGTATTGTGTTGTATTGTGTTGTGTTGTATTGCGCTGTGTTGTATTGTGTTTGTGTTGTATTGCGTTGTGTTGTATTGTGTTGTGTTGTTTTGTATTGTATTGTGTTGTTTTGTATTGTGTTGTGTTGTATTGTGTTGTGTTGTATTGCGTTGTGTTGTATTGTGTTGTGTTGTTTTGTATTGTATTGTGTTGTTTTGTATTGTGTTGTGTTCTGTTGTATTGTGTTGTGTTGTATTGTATTGGTATTGTATTGTACTGTGTTGTATTGTATTGTGTTGTATTGTACTGTGTTGTATTGTGTTGTGTTGTATTGCATTGTGTTGTATTGTACTGTGTTGTATTGTATTGTACTGTGTTGTATTGTATTGTGTTGTATTATACTGTGTTGTATTGTGTTGTGTTGTATTGCATTGTGTTGTATTGTACTGTGTTGTATTGTATTGTACTGTGTTGTATTGCATTGTGTTGTATTGTGTTGTGTTGTTTTGTATTGTATGGTATGGTGTTGTATTGCATTGTGTTGTTTTGTACTCTGTTGTATTGTATGGTATGGTGTTGTATTGCATTGTGTTGTATTGTACTGTATTGTATTGTATTTTGTCATATACTGCTGTCTGTCATAGAAGCTTTTTTCATTTTTGGTTTTCCACAAGTTTTCGATCGATCGCCCTGAAGAGACCGCGTCGCCACAAGAGCAGTGCCACCTATTCTCTCTCATTTTTAAAAAAAAAATCATATCTACATGTGCCTTTGGAGTTTTTTCTATAACAGGTGGGTTTTTTTCTGTACTATAAATTTACCAGGGATAACTTCTTTTTGTCGCCGTGGGTTCTTATACGTGCACTAAACGTGCAACACACGCGACACTTCAGTTTTCGTCTCTCATCCTAAAAACCTACTACCAAGACCATCACCACTTATTATTTATTTATTTATTTTATACCACTTTAAGTCACTGCTTTTTTTCTACAGAATTTTGTCAGGGACAACTCCCTTGTGACTGTGGGTTCTTTAACGTGAGCTAAATCATTATGTGTAACACACGGGACCTCGGTTTATCGTCTCATCCGAAAGACTAGCGCCAAGACCACCACTCATGGTCTAATGGATAGGGGGGGGGGGGGAAGTTTCGGGTCCAAACGGCATTCAAACCACCGCTACACTTCAGACCCGGACTTTTCGCTTTCTAGACAGGCGCGTTACCTCTAGACCACCGATCCATTAATGCCAAAACGTAACGAGGAAAAGTTTGGGGTTAAGAAAGTGCACGTGCGTATCTGCACCCAATAGGAAAGTTTGTTTTGTTTAAGGGAGTGGGCGCACAGGGGGGAGGGGGAAGGAGGGGGGCGGAGAGGCGGGAGGGAGGGGGTGGAGGGGGAAGCGGAGAGGGTGGGGGGATAGGGGGGGGGGGGAGGGGGAAGGGTGAGGTTGGGAGAAAGTGGAGGTAGTAGTAGTTACCTTAGACTCACGTACCTACTATTATCTCACACCTATCAGATGACAAGACTGGGAATAAGGAAGTGATTTTTCAGGAAAAAACAACAACAACAAAACTGTCTTGAGCTCCCCCTCCCCTCCACTCGACTCTCTCTCTCTCTCTCTCTCTCTCTCTCTCTCTCCTCTCTCTCTCTCTCTCCTCTCTCTTTCTTTCTCTTCTCTCTCTCTCTCTCTCTCTCTCTCTCTCTCTCTCTCTCTTCTCTCTCTCTCTCTCTCTCTCTCTCTCTCTCTCTCTCTCTCTCTCTCTCTCTCTCTTTCTCTTTCTTTTTCTGACACTGTGAGAACTTACCTACGTTCCCTTGAGAACTAACCTGGCCTTAACAAACAAGGTGAGAAGGAGAGGAGAGAGTCATGTGTCATGAAAGAGAAAGAGAGAGAGGGTGTGGGAGGGGGGCAGGGGGGGGGGGGGAGAGGGAAGGAGATAGGGAGGGAGGGAGGGAGGGGAGAGAGAGGTGGAGAGAGATAGAGGGTGATAGTGAGTGTGTGTGTGGAGGAGGGAGAGGGGAATAGAGAGAGAGAGCATGTGTGTGTGTGTGTGTGGGTGTGACGATTCAAAGAGAGAGAGAGAGAGAGATAAATAGATAGATAGATAGATAGATAGATAGATAGTATTAGATAGATAGATAGATAGATAGATTAGATAGATAGATAGATAGAGTCAGACAGACAGACAGATAGACAGGCACACGCACAGAGAAAGTAAAGAAGAAAGAAAGAAAGAAAGAAAGAAAGAAAGAAAGAAAGAAAGAAAAGAAAGAAAGAAAGAAAGAAGACAGAAAGACAGAAATAAAAGAAAAGAGAGAGAGAGGGGAGAGAAAGAAAGAAAGAAAGAAGAAAAGAAAAGAAAGAAAAAGAAAAGAAACAAAAGAAAGAAAGAAGGAAAAGAAAGAGAGACAGACATACATTCATACAGACAGACAGTCAGAGGCAGAGAGAGACACTTTGACGCTTTGACCAATTTATTGTCATTGCCCAATGTGGCCTATTGAGGCACAGAGAGAGAGAGAGAGGAGAGAGAGAGAGAGGAGAGAGAGAGAGAGAGAGAGAGAGGAGAGAGAGAGAGAGAGAGAAAAGAGAGAGAGAGAGAGAAAGAGAGAGAGAGAGAAGAAGAGAGAGGAGAGAGAGAGGAGAGAGAGAGAGAAAGAGAGAAGAGAGAAGAGAAGAGAGAGAGAGCGAGAGAGAGAGAGAGAGAGAAGAGAGAGAGAGAGAGAGAGAGAGAGCGAGAGAGAAAGAGAAGAGAGCGAGAGAGAGAGAAGAGAGCGAGAGAAGCAAGAGAGAGAGAAAGCGAGAGACAGAACTCAGAACTCAGAAATTTAATGTATCTCAGCCTTAGGCAAAATACATGGTTGGCGTAGAAGGAATTGAAAATGCCACAGAGTGGGCAAAAACCGGATAACATACACAATACCAAGCTCACTTTCAGTGAAAGAAATAATGAAGACAATGCACAAATACATAAAAATCCATATGTATCAAACACAATTCACTATTTTGATCTAAATGTATCTTCCTTATGTCTGGATAAAATCAATATACATATATAGTTTTTCAAATCATAACAAGACGATACCATATCTTCGTTTGTGATGTAAATATCCTAATACAACAAACTTTTTCTCTTATTGATGGCGTGGAATATATATCTAGACAGGCAGTGATTTTTACTACTGTTTTCTGCTTTAAGTAGATCATGCAAAGGTGTATCAACACAATCCCTTAAAAATTTAATTCTTAAATCATTATACACAAAACATTCATAAAGGAAATGCTTTTCATCTTCAACTTTGGGTTTACAAAATGGACATTGTTTCTTCTGATTCTGTGCACTATATCGATGTACATTGTTGTTGAGTGGATAAAACATTACATCTCACCTGTGACACAGCAACTCTAAAGCAGTAGGTATCTAAGTGTAGAAGATATTCTTCTTTAGCAAATATTGTTTTGAAACACCTGTAACTGTCATATCTGTCTCGGTCTCTGATTGTACTATACCATTCTGGATAAACATATCAACTAGTCTTTGCTTAAACAGATGTAGAATACCTTGACGTCACCAACACCCTGTTGAAGCCATACAAAGCTGAATCCTGCATCACATAAAATTTGTCTAATCATAGAAACCCAACAGTTCTTTCCAGATATATCCATGTCAAGCAACATTTGATAAGCATTATATGGTAGTCTGTTAGAATTCATTTGTAATAATTTAATCCAATATCTAAGGTATTTATACATGAGTTGATGTATAGAGGATATCGACCCAGCTCACCATATATCATTTTATTTGGAGTTTTCAATGGTACACCCAAAAATCTCTTGCAAGCCATCATGTGTACTTTCTCTATATGTTCCAATTTATGTAACCCCATATCTCTGATGAATATAGTAAGATTGGCTGTATTTTAATGTCAAAGATCTTGAAAAATGTTTCAGCGTTAATTTCTTTATATTTATGAAAAACCCTATTTAATTCTAC
>CM054165.1:758456-760956 GCA_028751875.1 Rapana venosa | reverse complement strand
TAGTCTATCAGCCTGTGTGTAGTCTGACTATCAGCCTGTTTGCCTGCAATCTATCATCCTGTTTGTCTGAAGTCTGACTATCATCCTGTTTGCCTGTCTGTGTGTCTGCCTGTTTGTCTGTAGTGTGATTGTCGGTGTGTTTGTCTAAATCTCTGGCTGATTCTGGGTTGTTGATGGTTTTTTCTCTATGTGGTTGACCCCATAGTTGAATCTCCTGCCTTTCTTTTTGTCTGTCTGTCTTTGTTTCCTCTCTCTCTCTCTCTTCCTCTCTCTCTCTCCTCTCTCTCTACTCTCTTCTCTTCTCTCTTCTCTCTCTCTCCTCTCTCTCTCTCTCGCTCTCTGTGTGTGTGTCTTCTCTCTATCTCACGGTATGTTGTATGTGTGTTGTGTGTGCTTGACGCATGCGGGAGGGCGTAAACACACACCTACCCCACTCACACAAAAAATCAACTTGCTAAGTTTTCTCATAGTGACTAGACACGTGTTCTTGTCTGCAATCTCCCTTGGTGATTACCTTACTCTGGTGCTATGTAGTGTGTTCCCCTGCATTCGCACATGACGTCAACGTCACACACACACACACACGACACACACGCCACACATCACACAGACTCACCAAATCTACTAACGCGTTTCATCACAAGCACGCACACAGTCTTCATCCACACCCGTCTATTACACTTACAGTCTTAAATGTTGTACCCCCTGCAACTAATACACACACCATACACACACACACCATCCACACACACCACACACCACACACGCATACACACATCACACACACATAACACACGCGCACACACAAGCACGCACACACGCACCACACACACACACACCGTCTAATATACACGTTGTGAAAAGACGTTAAATGAATTTGAACACACACACACACAACACACGCACACACCATACACACACACATACACATCACACACACACACACACAACACAACACACTACACACCACACACACACCACACACGCACACCCTACATACACGTTGTGAAAAGCTTACACGTTTGAACAACACACACACACACGCACACACACACACCGTACATACACACACACGCATACACACACATACACACAACACACGTACACACACACACACATACACACACACACCACACAAAATCAACACCATCTACGGTACATAGACATACAAAGGGGTTGTTAACACGACATCTACACTGACTTACACACATACCTACACAGTGCAACACGAGTGCTACACACTACACTTAATAACACACACACACACACATACACACAGTCATGCACTACCACCATACACACACACACACACAGCACACACACACACCACACACACACGAACAGCAGCAGGCAACACTTTTTACATTACACCTGGCACACTACCTTGACAAAGAACAGTATAGATTTAAATCACACACACACAATCACAAGTGTCTATGCACTACCAGCATACACACACACACAAGCACACACACCACACACCATCCCACTACAGCAAGTTCAGTATATGCAGCTACTATACAAGCAAGTTAGTTATGCACACTATCAGCAAGTTAGTTATGGCATCACTATCAGCAAGTTAGTTATGGCAACACTATCACAAGTTAGTTATGGCATCACTATCAGCAAGTTAGTTATGGCAGCACTATCAGCAAGTTAGTTATAGCATCACTATCAGCAAGTTAGTTATGGCATCACTATCAGCAAGTTAGTTATGGCATCACTATCAGCAAGTTAGTTATGGCATCACTATCAGCGAGTTAGTTATGGCATCACTATCAGCAAGTTAGTTATGGCAGCACTATCAGCAAGTTAGTTATGGCATCACTATCAGCGAGTTAGTTATGGCATCACTATCAGCAAGTTAGTTATGGCCACTATCAGCATTTAGTTATGGATCATATCAGCAGTTAGTTATGGCATCATATCAGCTATGAGACTGTCTGTTATCAAGTCATCATTTGTCATGTCATCATCTATCATGCATGTCTCATCATCTATCACATTATATCATCACTCATCATCTCATTCATCATATCATCGATTCATCATCATCATCATCACTATATCATTCATCATCATCGTCGTCTTTCGTCGATCATCATCATTATTTTCATCATATATCGTATAACTATCATCATCATCATTCATATCACATCGTATCATCATATATCATCGTCGTCGTCGTCGTATCATATTATCTTTCATCGTCGTTCGTCATCATCATTATCGTTATTCATCGTCGTCCAATCATCATCATCTATCATTCATCTATACATTCATCGTCGTCCATCATCATTGTCATCATCATCGTTTCATCATCATCGTATATGTCATCATCAATCATCATCAATCGCATTCATGTCATCACTTCATCATCGTCGTCGTTCATCATCATTCATAACATCGTTATCATCATCATCATCATCATTCATCATCATCAATCATCATCATCACATCACATCATCTCTCTATCATCATCATCATCGTTCATCATCAT
>CM054165.1:745956-748456 GCA_028751875.1 Rapana venosa | reverse complement strand
TCAGTACCAATGGTTAACTCCTGGGAAAGAACCCCTCAGCCCTCGTAGTGTCATCCCCTGAAATAGGAATGCAGATACCTTAATGAAAAACCCGGTAGCATACACAAACAGCTCATCATTGGTGGGCCTCGGAACTGTAGCCATGGGACGAAAAAAGAAAGAAAGAAAGAAGAAGAATTGCGAAGAAGAATTGCGAAGAAGAATTGCGAAGAAGAAGAAGAAGAAGAAGAAGAAGAAGAAGAATTGTGAAGAATTGCGAAGAAGAAGAAGAAGAAGAAGAAGGGAGAGTTGAGACCCGAACCCCGTACCTGTAGTTATCATCAGATTACGACGTTAACGCTTATTAAAAACCTCTTGGCTACCTCGCCTCCCTTGTAATAGCAAACAAAAAATCTACCAAGAAATCAACAGACCAAAAGTTATACCGAAAACTAGGACAAAGAAAACGACACGAACAAGCGAAATCCATATAACAACGTGAACTGGAACACCAACCGGCTGAACAGTCTAAGGGAAACAACCGAGTACTTGTTCCACTAAATAACGATGGGGCTGAGTGGTTTCCCATGTATGGTACCTAGCAATGTAGATATCACGAGTAAAGTAATCAAAAGGTTTTTTTTCCTTTTCTTTTTCTTTTTAAATTGTTGTATTGCTTTAAAAAAAAAAAAAGAAAACAAGACTCAGATGACATAAAAAGTAACATTAATGTACTTACAAAATATAGAATGGTAAACGTCCTTCGGATGAGAGTATAAACCGAGGCCCGTGTGCGAACGCATGGAAAACATCTTGCGCACACGTTAAAGCCTGTTCCGCTTTTCGAAAGAGTAGGCCATTTTGTGCCGGTGGGAACAGATGACAGAATGTACAAAACCGCATACACACGGGGACTGGATGTAAAAAAGCACATGAGTGCTTATTCCATTATCCTTGATATATATTTTTTTAAGTTATCTGAGCACTTTCATTTGTTGCTTTGCAAGATTCAGCGCTATATAAATTCCATACATTATTATTATTATCATTATTATTATTATTATTATTCTTATTATTAAACGTGAAGGTTGATGATATCATAATTATGTGCTGAAAAATCACTACTCTCGTCATAAAAAGCTTGTTAATATTAGTGACAATGTGTTCTGTTACGAAGTTCCTAGTATCCTTTACTTATATATTTTCACCACAAAAATATTTTAAAGCCTTAAAATGACAACAGAAGATTTTCTTTGCAATTTTACTGACAAAATGTTGATAATACTGTGAGGGTATAGTAGTTTTTTGGTGAGTCCTCGTTTGAACGTCTTTCCACTAAAAAGTTGCTTTAAATTCTTTTGGTTGAATAAAAGGAATCTATATTTTGTTATACTGCAGTTTTGTTAATTTTATCATAAACATAATATTTTTTATGAATGAAGTGTTTAAACGGTAGTAGGATTTTTTTATCTTTAATTTTGAGTCCGTAATCATTGAAGTGGCCGATGTGGTATAAGGGAAACAACTCTTTTTGGCACTTTGAGCAGCAAGCTGACTTATTTATCTCCCATGCATCGTTCTTGCCGTTTAGACGTTCGATGCGAGTTGTAGGGTCTCTGTTATGCCATTCAAGCGAAGGATTAACTAGGGGGAGATGGGGGGGGGGGGGGGGGTAGGGGGGGGGAGATGGTCTCTCTTTTTTAGATTCTTCTTTTTCTTCCGTCGAAAGCCAGGACAGCAAGTATGAGCGAAAATGCGTTAAGCGCTGGACAAGTCAGGACCAGGCCATTCGACTTAGGCTTGGGAGAGAATTGTTATCTTTTAAATCTGTCTGGGAAAAAGGCAGGAGAATAGACCATGAAGGCAAAAAAAATAGACAAGAAAGAGGTGACAGGATGGTAAAAAAACAACAACAAAAAACAACAACAAAACAAGGCAGAAACAAAGAGAGGGATAGAAAAGATGGAATTCATAGCACAGAATTTCCAGAAGGTGGGAACACTTCGTATATACTGACAGCTCCCCCCCCCCCCCCCTCCCGCTCTTCCCACAGGTTATATCAAGGTTATTTACAAACCTCATTTTTTAAAGTTGGTATTTCAGACTATCCAGGCTGGTAACACCCATGGCTTGAATATAGGCAACAAGGTTGGTCGGCTGGTTGGTCGACTGGTTGGTTGGTTGGTTGGTTGGTTGGCTGGTTGGTTGGTTGGTTGGCTGGTTGGTTGGTTGGTTGGTCGGTTGGTTGGCTGGTTGGTTGGTTGGTTGGCTGGCTGGTTGGTTGGTTGGTCGATCGGTTGGTTGGCTGGTTGGTTGGTTGGTTGGTTGGTTGGCTGGTTGGTTGGTTGGTTGGTCGATCGGTTGGTTGGCTGGTTGGTTGGTTGGTTGGCTAGTTGGTTGGTTGGTTGGTTGGTTGGCTGGTTGGTCGATCGGTTGGTTGGCTTACTGGTTGGTTGGTTGGCTGGCTGGCTGGTTGGTTGGCTGGTTGGTTGGTTGGCTGGCTGGCTGGTTGGCTGGTTGG
>CM054165.1:720956-740956 GCA_028751875.1 Rapana venosa | reverse complement strand
GACTGTCTAAGAGAGAGAGAGAGAGAGAGGGGGGGGGGGGAGAGAGAGAGAGAGGGAGAGAGAGAGAGACAGAGACAGAGAGAGAGAGAGAGGGAGAGAGAGAGAGAGAGAGAGAGAGAGAGATGGAGAGAGAGAGACACAGAGAGAGAGACAGAGAGAGAGAAACAGAAAAGTAGAGAGAGAGAGAGAGAGAGAGAGGAGAGAGAGAGAGAGAGAGAGAGAGAGAGAGAGAGAGAGTCTTCCCCCCATCAGAGTTGATGATCCGTGATGCACGTGGAAAGTGAGTTCTGTTCCCCCACAGAGGGCGCTGACTTACTGGGCCTGCGCACTCCACTGATCAGTTGGCAGACACGGATTCAAACTTGGCTGCCACACCTGCACCACAAGACGCTGTGTCCCCGCTGTCTACACGTTTTAGAGGTGAGGCCTCGGGTAAGTTCTTTGATATTCGTTATCCATAATTATTTCTATATATTCGAGCTTAAAATGTATGGAAAGCAAGAGGATTGTGTGAAGTTTTGTTTTTCTTTACCGGGTTCCTAACTTCAGATTATCATGGTGGTGCAAAAGTTCCCTGTGCTCCCCACTCCTGTAACTAGATTTATACTTTGACTCCTTTTAGGAATGGTTGCAACACTGAACTGAAATCTTCGCTAGTTCCATGTCGTAACCACGAAGCTATTCCGCTCTCTTTCACCTTTTCTTCCCAGAATTTTAAGCAAAAAATAGTTTACACATTACCCTCCCCCCCCCTTTTTTTTTCAGCCATATTGACAGACTAACGTGGAGACAGCAACCTATTACTTGATTTTCATATACTTCAGGGGGTGCAAAGTTGTATAGCTTTTTCCTCTTCAGTCCACGGTTTAAGATTTGTTCCTTTTATTCAATGACCAACAAGGGTGACATTGTCATCTTTCCTCCACCCACCCCCCTCCCTCTCCTTCTCCAATTTTTCACTGTCCAGAATATAGATTGGCAAAAAATACAGTAAACCCTATGGTTGGCCAAAGGTAACAGTCGAGTTGAATTGGACATCTTTATTCATCATTGCTAATCTTTGGAGAGAAAAAATTGTAAATTGAGAAATGTGGGCGGGACGTGGAGAGTATGTACCTGTCTGCATCTATTAATAGGTTACCCCTACCCTCCCCTTCCTTCCAGCTGGAGTGCCCTTGTGTTGAGCTGGCTAGCTTAAGCATTACACATTTCGCGAAATGACCGTTTAGTCCGCTTTAGTATTTTCTGCGTTCCTAGTCCAGTCTCCTGCCCCTTTTTCAAGCAAATCTTAAAACTGATTATAGATTACATTTTTGTTCTGTCCTGGTCAACAGATTTGTAAATTGTAAACACTGGAATGGGCACAGGATGTTTATTCTGTGGTATTTGCCCATAGTAGCATTTGTCTTGTGTGAATTTTTATACACCAAAGTTTTTTTTAAACATTTTTTTTAAACCTGAGGATGAATGGCTGGCGTCCTTGGCATCACCTGGTTTTATTGGCTTTGAGGAAAAGAATTAAGGTGTAAGATATTTGAAGGGATTAGATGGTGTTGATTTTGAACTTCATGTGAACTTTATTCAAGTTATTGGAAGTTGATGAGATTGATATAAGGTGACAGCCCTGATGTAGCCTTGGTGGTCGGTGGGGTAGTAGCGAAAGGAAAACATGCGCACGCAGTTTCAGTATGCACTAACCATACCGCATAACAATTTTAACTGTACTATTATGCCTTTAATGTTGAAGGTGAAACTCATCTCAAAACACACATACACGCAGATAAATTAAATGCATGGGTGTGTATTGCCAATTCTATTTTGGGTGGTTGTCAATAATTTAGCGCGGTGGTTAGAGAGCGTTGCTCTCGCGATCTGATGGGATTTTCCCCGACTCCATTCCCCCATAAGCTATTTACAGGTACCAACATACACAGAACGTTGCACACACGTTAAAACTTGCTCCAGCTTTTGAAAGAGGTTCATGTATGTCGATACAAATGTATGACTTTTTTTGTAATGCACGCACCCTGGTTTTATTTTGACATCATCCCCGAAGTCGGAATGCAGCTACCATTAATGGTGGAACAAAAAACGGTGACAACGCTGAAATCTTACCGTTGGTGAATGTCGGAGCTTTTGCTGATGGATGAGATAAAAACCGCGGTACAGTGCTTGAGAGGTTGAATCGTTTTCCGCGTTTATGAAGTCGTGGGTTCGAATCTCGGCAGCAGCATCTGGAGAATTATTAGAAGCATCCGTTTGATAATTTTGCCATGGAGTTAACAATGCCGCTGACTCGTTTCCTATGTACGTTCTCTGGAGCAAGGCTGTCTTCAGAGGTTAACGTGTACTAACCATGCCTATCCTCTTGTACACGCCTAGAAATTTGTTTTTTGTAAGTCTGCCAGCTGCGGCTGGTGGTATGCATAGTACAGACATGCACAATGACTTGGAGAGGGATGGGCTTCACCAGGTTCAACTTGCCCAAGACATGCTGCCTGTTAAGTGCAATGCCCAAGGAACTCCTGAAGGGGGTGAAGAAAGAAAAATCAGTCTGTATCACAGTCTGTAAGAAATGGAAATCCTTAACCGATGTTTTAGTCAAACGGTAATGGAAAATCCAGAACATTGCAGTGGATCCTTAAGGAATCTGAGAACTTAAGGGGTCAGATCCACTGAAACAATAGTAAGATTGTTTTATATATATGTATGTATGTGTAATATATATATATATATATATATATATATATATATATATATATATATATATATATATATATATATATATCAGTGCTGTGTTTGACACAGTTGTATGCTTGTCCTTGTCTCTTAGATACTGGCCAGCAGCCGTGAACCTTCTGATCAGACAACGTGAGATGAAGTGCATTAGTGGAGGGGTTCAGCGCCGCTGGGATCTGCTACTGTGATAGCATTACGCAGCCCTCACTTAAGGCTTCTGTGTGGAGTTCGGAATGGAGTAAAACTTCAGAAAACTTTGTCTAAAGCCAGTCCTTACGATTGATTCTAATAGTTCTGGGATATATGCATGTTCATTTGTCTTGGTCTTTGGGGTGAGAATATTGTACAGTACCAGCGCAAAGTTTTTTAAAAGTTTGCTTCCAGAGCCGTTAGAAGTCTTGTTTCCCGAGGCTTCAGAAGTTTGTTTCCAGAGGCTTCAGAAGTTTGTTTCCCGAGGCTTCAGAAGTTTGTTTCCAGAGGCTTCAGAAGTTTGTTTCCAGAGGCTTCAGAAGTTTGTTTCCAGAGCCGTTAGAAGTCTTGTTTCCAGAGGCTTCAGAAGTTTGTTTCCAGAGGCTTCAGAAGTTTGTTTCCAGAGGCTTTAGAAGTTTGTTTCCAGAGGCTTTAGAAGATTGTTTCCGGGGGTGTTAGAAGATTGTTTCCGGAGCCATCAGAAGTTTGTTTCCGGAGGTGTTAGAAGTTTGTTTCCGGAGCCATCAGAAGTTTGTTTCCGGAGGTGTTAGAAGTTTGTTTCCGGAGGCTTTAAAAGTTTGTTTCCGGAGGCTTTAGAAGTTTGTTTCCAGAGGCGTTAGAAGTTTGTTTCCAGAGGCTTCAGAAGTTTGTTTCCAGAGGCTTCAGAAGTTTGTTTCCAGAGGCTTTAGAAGTTTGTTTCCAGAGGCTTTAGAAGTTTGTTTCCAGAGGCTTTAGAAGATTGTTTCCGGGGGTGTTAGAAGATTGTTTCCGGAGCCATCAGAAGTTTGTTTCCGGAGGTGTTAGAAGTTTGTTTCCGGAGCCATCAGAAGTTTGTTTCCGGAGGTGTTAGAAGTTTGTTTCCGGAGGCTTTAAAAGTTTGTTTCCGGAGGCTTTAGAAGTTTGTTTCCAGAGGCTTTAGAAGTTTGTTTCCAGAGGCGTTAGAAGTTTGTTTCCGGAGGCTTCAGAAGTTTGTTTCCAGAGGCTTCAGAAGTTTGTTTCCAGAGGCTTCAGAAGTTTGTTTTCAGAGGCTTTAGAAGTTTGTTTCCAGAGGCTTCAGAAGTTTGTTTCTGGAGGCTTTAGAAGTTTTGTTTCCAGAGGCTTTAGAAGTTTGTTTCCAGAGGCTTTAGAGGTTTCTTTCCAGAGGCTTTAGAGGTTTCTTTCCAGAGGCGTTAGAAGTTTGTTTCCAGAGGCTTTAGAAGTTTGTTTCCAGAGGCGTTAGAAGTTTGTTTCCAGAGGCTTTAGAAGTTTCTTTCCAAAGGCTTCAGAATGTTTTCAGAGGTTTTAGAATGTTTTCAGAGGCGTTAGAAATCTGCTTCCAGAGGCGTTAGAAGTTTGTTTCCAGAGGCGTTAGAAGTTTGTTTCCAGAGGCGTTAGAAGTTTGTTTCCAGAGGCGTTAGAAGTTTATTTCCAGAGGCTTCAGAAGTTTGTTTCCAGAGGCTTCAGAAGTTTGTTTCCAGAGGCTTTAGAAGTTTGTTTCCAGAGGCTTTAGAAGTTTGTTTCCAGAGGCTTCAGAAGTTTGTTTCCGGAGGCTTTAGAAGTTTGTTTCCAGAGGCTTTAGAGGTTTGTTTCCAGAGGCTTTAGAGGTTTCTTTCCAGAGGCTTTAGAGGTTTCTTTCCAGAGGCGTTAGAAGTTTGTTTCCAGAGGCTTTAGAAGTTTGTTTCCAGAGGCGTTAGAAGTTTGTTTCCAGAGGCTTTAGAAGTTTCTTTCCAAAGGCTTCAGAATGTTTTCAGAGGTTTTAGAAGTTTGTTTTCAGAGGCGTTAGAAATCTGCTTCCAGAGGCGTTAGAAGTTTGTTTCCAGAGGCGTTAGAAGTTTGCTTCGAGAGGCGTTAGAAGTTTGTTTCTAGAGGCGTTAGAAGTTTCTTTCCAGAGGCGTTAGAAGTTTCTTTCCAGAGGCGTTAGAAGTTTGTTTCCAGAGGCGTTAGAAGTCTGCTTCCAGAGGCGTTAGAAGTTTGTTTCCAGAAGCTTTTAGAAGTTTGTTTCTGGAGGGTTGAGCAAAAGTTGTGTTTTGACGTGTTTGATTAGAGAGCAGAGTCGTGATTTCACAAATAGGATTGCCAACACTTACTGCAAAAATAGGAGAAATTTATGCATGGTAGGATTCACATCGTCTGAAAACAATTCAGGGAGGGGAGGGGGGGGGGGGGCGAGGGGAAGCTTCATAGTAACCCTTTTACATTCAACGCGAGTTTGACTACATGTAAAACTGTAAAAATCAAAGACTAGCAATTGCTGCATTGCTTAGTTCTGGAGGATGTCTTCAGAGAGCAGCTGAGAACATTTCTGTACAGTAATTGCAGAAGGAAGATTCATGTCGCTATTGCGTGTTCTGCCGTTTTGATCCAGTTGTTTCCTCTTCATCTTTGGGGAATGCTTCATGACTTGTTGGACGACCTGTCTGTACAGGTCATTGGACACCGAACTTGCTTTAAAAATCCCTTACTAGAACTGATTTTGGATTGAATTTAGTAGAAAGCTAAACTGAATAGACAAAAACCTAAAATCAATGTAAACTAAGCCTAGATTTAAAACGTGTCAATTTACAAATTAAAAATTAGAAAGGGACTTTAAAATAAAACAAATGGGGTTAAAATGAAATAGAATATACAATTACAAGATTAACCAGAAACTTAAAATCTTAAAGTTTTTTTTAAATTTTAATTTTAAAACGGCGGTCCGCAAAAAACGAAAATTCCCCTTAAAACTAAACTGGAATAAACAAATCAGAACTAAACCAAATCATGAATAAAACTGAACCAAACTAAAAATAAACCAATCTAAAACAAAAGAGGACAAATGTAAAATTAAACCAACCCATGAATAAACCTAAACCCAGTAAAACTAATAAACCAAACCATGAATAAACTTAGTAAACCAAACCATGAATAAACAATGAAACTAATAAACCAAACAATGAATAAACCTAAACCCAGTAAAACTAATAAACCAAACCATGAATAAACTTAGTAAACCAAACCTAAAACTAATAAATCAAACCATGAATAAACCTAAACCCAGTAAAACTAATAAATCAAACCATGAATAAACCTAAACCCAGTAAACTAATAAACAATAAATAAGCCTAAACCCAGTAAAACTAATAAACCAAACCATGAATAAACCTACACCCAATAAAACTAAATGAAACCATGAATAAACCTAAACCCAGTAAAACTAATAAACCAACCTGTGAATACACCTAAACCGACTAAAACTAAACCAACCCGTGAATAAACCTAAACCCAGTAAAACCGTAAACCATGAATAAACCTAAGCCCAGTAAAACCTTTAACCATGAATTAACTTAGACCCATTAAAACTACTAAACCAACCCATGAATAAACCTAAACCCAGTAAAACCTTAAACCACAAATAAACCTAAACCCAGTAAAACCTTAAACCATGAGTAAACCTAAACCAAGTAAAACCTTAAACCATGAATAAACCCAGTAAAACTTTTAACCATGAATAAACCTAAACCCAGTAAAGCTAAACAACCCATGAGTAAACAGAGTAAAAGTATACCAGCCTGTGAATAAACCTAAACCAAGTAAAACCTTTAACCATGAATAAACCTAAACCCAGTAAAACCTTTAACCATGAATAAGCCTAAACCCAGTAAAGCTTAACAACCCATGAATAAACAGAGTAAAACTAAATCAGCCCGTGAACAAATTTAAACCTAATCAAACTAAACCAAACGCGTGAATAAACCTACGAGTAAAACTAAACCATCCTGTGAATAAACTTAAACCTAGTAAAACATTAAACCTAACCCAAAATAAAACTAAAAGGGGGACATGAAAATACAAAAAAAAATTAATAAACCTAAACCCTCCCCCTTAAAACTTAACCCCCCCCCCCCCCCCTACCAAATAAAAATAAACTCCATGACAATAAATCGGTAGGGAGCAATTTTGGAAAACGTGACCCTGGTGTCCTGAAATAAAGGAACATCTCTGAAGACGCTGACAGTGTTTAGCAGAAATCCTCTTTCCTTCCATAGGTGAAGATGACCATGACTTTAATAATAATAATAATAATCATAATGTATGGAATTTATATAGCGCTGAATCTTGTAAAGCAACAAATCAAAGCGCTCAGATGACTTTTTTTTCCCGAGGATGATGGAATAAGCACTCATGTGCTTTTTTACATCTAGTCCCCGTGTGTATGCGGTTTTGTCAATTTTGTCATCTGTTCCCACCGGCACACAATGGCCTACTCTTTCGAAAAGCGGAACAGGATTTAACGTGTGCGCAAGATGTTCTGCATGCGTTCGCACACTTTAACTCTGGTCGGAAAGTCTGGGGTTGGGGTAGGGCTGTGAGTCTGATCTGATCCCTGAAGGCAGGTACGTACACATGATGGACACGAGGATAGGTACTGCAGTGATGGTGAAGGTGGCTCAGGTCTTGTACGTAGCTTGCTTAACTTCTTACAGGTGGACCAGTGGTTCTGTCACTCCCTCACACTCCTGTAATCGTTTTCCAGTCTTGGTTCTTCGTAATCCGTTAGTCTTCAGAAGTCCTGCTGGGTTCTTGTTTTGTAATCCTGTAGTCTGCACAAGTCCTTCAGGATTCTTTTTAAATTTCGTAGTCTGCAGAAGTCCTTGTTGGTTCTTTGTAGTCCTGTAGTCTGCAGAAGTCCTTCTGGGTTCTTTTTAATCCTGTAGTCCGCAGAAGTCCTTCTGGGTTCTTCTTTGTAATCCTGTAGTCTGCAGAAGTCCTGGGTTCTTTGTAATCCTGTAGTCTGCAGAAGTCCTGGGTTCTTTTGTAATCCTGTAGTCTGCAGAAGTCCTGGGTTCTTTTGTAATCCTGTAGTCTATAAAAGTCCTTCTGGGTTCTTTGTAATCCTGTAGTCGGCAGAAGCCCTGACACAAGGGTTGGTGTTATGCTATCACATGGCGGTTCTGCGGCAGCTGTTAACCCAGTACCGGTGCCTTCAGCTGGAAACCTCGCTTTTCCATCAAGACATAACATGTAAGTACATGATTATAGATCTATATTTATACTACTGTATTTCAGCTGACTTTAACACGATTCAGTTCAGAGTGTGTGCGATTTGCATGCGTAAACATGTTGCGTTTGCATTCAGGTCTTATGGTGTCTTTGATATTTTAAATGTTAACTGTAAAGCTCTGTGAGGGAGGTGTGGGGGGGGGTGTGCTATGTAAGGTATTTTTAAGGTCATATAGGCTTACGTCAATGAAAACCTGATGATTATCAGTACTAGAATGTGTATATGCATAGTGTATTTTTGGCAATTGCTGACTTGCAGCAGTGCTTAAGAGTGAAGAGTAGTATGCTAAACAAAGCATCATTTTTGATTGCAAGTCTTTTAATGACAGATAGTCCATCAGTTTAAGAAGTTTCCTACAAAAAGCATTAATTTATTGTGGCTTTGTCTTTGTTAAACATTTGTAAACTTAAACAATTTGAGAATGTTGCGATCCCATGGTTGTAACATTCAGGTCATGTAACTTTCATGACTTCGAGTCAGCATTTATGCTTTCTGTTTAGGTGCACTGCAATCAAGTGCTGAACCCTTGCTTTCACACCCACGCCTGCCTTGTTTCTAGCGTACATGTTTCTTGTTGCCAGGTGCCATAAGAGTGCAGAGAATCATGAAATCTGCACCACAGGAACCCCGCCTGTCTGTTGTAAAGAGGAAGAATTGTGGCTTGATGTGGTCACGTCACACAATCACGACAGTCTGGCCGAGAACACATCCTGCAGAAGACACTGAAGACACGTGAGCAGGTAGAATTTGAGAGGAGAAAATCAAAGAATGGACCAACCCTAACCAAGGCAAAACTACTACGAAAAGCTCTACTGCCAAGACTACTTCAGGGACACGTGAGGGAGGACGACACAGGAGCAGACTGAAGAAGATTGGACAGAAGATCAGAGAATGAACCGAACTTGACTTAAGCAGTACTGCAAAGAGCTCTAACCCCAGGACTATCCTGCAGGAGAAATACGAGGCAGGATGACACAGGAGCAGACTGAAGAAGAACTTGACAGAAGACCAAAGAATGGACTGACCTTGTCATGGCATAGCTACTCCGAAAAACTGAGGACACCCCCAGCTTTGAGAAAACACGACCCAGTACTCACTGACAGCTGGCATAGAACTGCGACAACCAGACAGACAAAAGCTTGGGCTGCCCTTGTCATGGCATAGCTACTCCGAAAAACTGAGGACACCCCCAGCTTTGAGAAAACTCGCATCCCAGATATCTTCACTGACCAGTGGCATCATGAACTGCTGACACAAACCCAGACAGCAACAATGAAGGCTTTGTCTGGCGTCCCTTACATGTCAACAACAGGTGAGAACAGAATGTGGTCAGTCTTGTATGTCGGTGTGTTTGTGTTGTGCATTATTTTTGTCTCCGTGTCTGTCATTTTGTCTATTTGACTGGTTTGTCTGTCCATGTGTACGGTTGTTTTTTTACACGTTCGTTTTGGTTTCAGTTCCCGCTTAGATATCTCTGTGTGCGTTTTCTCTGTCCTTGAGTATATGTCTGTGTTAGTGTTTTTGACTTGGTCATTGTATCGTTTTAAGGCCTGTGTTCAATGTTGATTTTTTTTTGTAGTAGTGTAAGGAAATCCAGACAGGTGATGGCTAGCCCGCCTTCATGAAGTGGGAACCCAAAGGTCACATTACTTCATGGTCAGGTTAGACAATCACTTCAGCTGTCACTTTATACTTCTCATGATTTCCTCCCTTGCTTTCATTTGCATTATTTGCTTCCTCTCTGAAAAGTGTTCGCAATTTAAAAAAACTAATTACAATAATGAAGAAAAGTGGTGTGGACGCGGAATTTGCCACTGTGTGCATTGCCTGACTGACTTAGCAGTAAAGTTCTTATAACATGCCAAAGTTGACTTTCAAAAACATCAGATTAACTGTAAATTTCCTCTTCTTCAAAATGATTGGATCAAACAATCCTAGAATTTCACATAACAGATGTAAGATCAAAGCATGCATAGGGTGTTAAAGCTGATAAATAAATTTTTAAGAAACTGTCACAAATCATAACGAAGCATTTGTCAGTTTAACCTTAAGAGGGATGTGGTTAAAATCTATGTTAGAGCTAATAAAAGTCGGCCAGTTTGTGTCATAAGATTTTAGCTAATGTCCCTGGGAGAGCGTGTCACCACAAGAGTAGCATTTTGTTTGATGGTTTTTTTTTGGGGGGAGGTGGGTGCAGTAAATTTCTTTGGAATGTTGGATTTGTTTGTTAATAGCACTTTAAACACCATAAATTGACTCGATTCAACTTTTGACTAAATTGTAAACAACTAATAAAGATCAGTGACTGAAATGTGTCAAAAGTTCTATATAATGATGTTGCTCTGATACTTTAGCCAATAATACTATATCAGCTGAAGATTTTCGTGTTACTGATCGTGGCCTACTGCTTTCAGGGCCTGTGGGGTTTGAACCAAGGGCCTGTGAGCTAACAAGGACATCTCTCCAAGAGGACACCTGTCCAGAACACTAAAGACACAGGAATCAAGAACACTACAGTAAAGAGGAATCAAGAACACTACAGTAAAGACAGAGGAATCAAGAACACTACAGTGAAAACAGAGGAATCAAGAACACTACAGTGAAGACAGAGGAATCAAGAACACTAAAGACGAATCAAGAACACTACAGTAAAGAGGAATCGAGAACACTACAGTAAAGACGAATCAAGAACACTACAGTAAAGACAGAGGAATCAAGAACACTACAGTGAAGACACAGGAATCAAGAACACTACAGTAAAGACAGAGGAATCAAGAACACTACAGTAAAGACGAATCGAGAATACTACAGTAGAGACACTGGAATCAAGAACACTACAGAGGAATCAAGAACTCTACAGTAAAGAGGAATCAAGAACACTACAGTAAAGACAGAGGAATCAAGAACACTACAGTGAAGACACAGGAATCAAGAACACTACAGTAAAGACAGAGGAATCAAGAACACTACAGTAAAGACACAGGAATCAAGAACACTACAGTGAAGACACAGGAATCAAGAACACTACAGTAAAGACAATCAAGAACACTACAGTAAAGACAAGGAATCAAGAAACACTACAGTAAAGAGGAATCAAGAACACTACAGTAAACAGGAATCAAGAACACTACAGTTAAACAGGAATCAAGAAAACACTACAGTAAACAGGAATCAAGAACACTACAGTAAACAGGAATCAAGAACACTACAGTAAAGACACAGGAATCAAGAACACTACAGTGAAGTCAGAGGAATCAAGAACACTACAGTAAAGAGGAATCAAGAACACTACAGTAAACAGGAATCAAGAACACTACAGTAAAGACACATGAATCAAGAACACTACAGTAAAGACAGAGGAATGAAGAGCACTACAGTGAAGACACAGGAATCAAAAACACTACAGTGAAGACAGAGGAATCAAGAACACTACAGTGAAGACAGAGGAATCAAGAACACTACAGTGAAGACACAGGAATCAAGAACACTACAGTAAAGAGGAATCAAGAACACTACAGTGAAGACACAGGAATCAAGAACACTGCAGTAAAGAGGAATCAAGAACACTACAGTGCCGAGGAATCAAGAACATTACAGTAAAGAGGAATCAAGAACACTACAGTAAAGAGGAATCAAGAACACTACAGTAAAGAGGAATCAAGAACACTACAGTGAAGACACAGGAATCAAGAACACTACAGTGAAGACAGAGGAATCAAGAACACTACAGTGAAGACACAGGAATCAAGAAAACTACAGTGAAGACAGAGGAATCAAGAACACTACAGTAAAGACAGAGGAATCAAGAACATTACAGAGGAATCAAGAACACTACAGTAAAGACAGAGGAATCAAGAACACTACAGTAAAGACAGAGGAATCAAGAACATTACAGAGGAATCAAGAACATTGCAGTAAAGACACAGGAATCAAGAACACTACAGTGAAGACACAGGAATCAAGAACACTACAGTGAAGACACAGGAATCAACACTACAGTAAAGAGGAATCAAGAACACTACAGTAAAGACACAGGAATCAAGAACACTACAGTGAAGACGGAGGAATCAAAAACACTAAAGACAGGAATCAAGAAAACTACAGTGAAGACAGAGGAATCAAGAACACTAAAGACAGGAATCAAGAAAACTACAGAAAAGACACAGGAATCGAGAAAACTACAGCAAAGAAAGGACTCCACATCAATCAAGGACCACCCAGATTCCCCCTCCTCTCCCCCCACCTTCAACCCTCACTGAGGACATTGTCCATCACCAAGTTAAACTTGGGTGGTGGTAACTTTTGTAAAAGCGATATTAATATGGCAGGCACAATGGACAATAAATAATAGCGTGTAACAATAGAACAATAATAGAGATAAATGTAGTCACAAGGTAGGCTGTGTGCATTAGCGTGCACGTACACACACTGCGGCAGTAGTTAACCCAGACAAAAAGTATTCAGTGTCATACATTTTAGAAGGCATACATAATCTGACTAGGGCAGCTATTGCTCTAGACGTTAGGCACAGTTAAGAGAACATTATTTTGCTGTTGTCTGTGAAGATCAATGTTAAGCATCCTATTACCCAGAAAAGTTGGGAGAAATTGCTGTCACAACCAAAATGAAAACAGAACACAAAAACTAACGGTAAAAAAATGTTCTCTACATCGCCCCCCCCCCCCCCCCCCCTCTTTATAAAAAGACGTTGAAAAGGAGTAACAAACAATAAGAAAAAGGAATGACAAACAATAAGAAAAATGCTTCGCCATCAGCATGTAAAAGAGGCAAAGTTACAGGTAAAACACAATCCCAATAAAATTAAAATAAAAAGGTAGCTTGCTTGTTCAAATGAGTAGAAATGTGGGTGAAGTTGGCAGACTGAACTTTTTGTGTGTGTGTTTTTCCAAGATGCGCTATATAAGCTGACTTTTAAAGAAAGAAGCAGAATGTTTGGCATCCTCAATACTCCACATATCAGCTTCCATAAGAAAACTTTGATATTATGTTTTGTTACAAGACTTTAGTTTTGTAGAATTACTTAAGGAAAGAGAGCAGGAGAGATGCAAAAGAGCAGTGCATCAGTGCCTAACTGGAAATGTGCTTAAAGAAAATCTGTTTAGAGATGTGTACAAAGCACCTCTGAGGAAGGGTGATCGCTGACAAAATTGAAGAGTAAACATTGTAACCAAAAGATTATCAGACGCGATAAAATTACTTTTTTTAATATATGTCCGATAATGCCCGGGAGACAGAATAGCTTGTTAGCGTTTTGTAATAAGTGTTTCTTTAATTAGTCCATCAAATAAGTGCTTTAAGAAAGTAATCGATTCCTGACATGATTTTTATTGAGGTTTATGGGGGGAAAAGTTGTAAATTTTTCTTAAATGATTGCTATCCTTTTTTCTTTTGAAACGATCCAATGGTGGTTTGAGGGGAAAAAACTATGGCCTTTATATAAATTATATATAATTCATTGAATATAGCCACCAGTAATATAACATTTTAAAGAAGTTATAGATGAGTTTCATATTCCACAAAACATAACTTTTTAGTGAGGTGGTGTGTGTTTGACAATGGGGTGGTTGTGGGTTGGAGACATCGGGTTGGACGGAGAGACGAGGAAGGGAGAGAGATGTTTAGGAGGGGTACAGATGGCAGATTTAGAGCAGTGGGGATAGACAAAAGAAGGCTGGTTGATACTTTCATTGCACGGTTTACTGTGAGCTCTTTTCATAATGGATAACAAAAAAATGTCAAAAAAATGTCATGTGCCTAAAAACTTTTCAAAACTTGAAATGTGTGGATGGACACTGAAGTCCAATGAAAATTTGCAGACACTGAAATCAAATGCACAGCCTAAGCTGTTGATAGAAATGGTGATTGTGATTTAAAGCTATCATTGCAAGCCATGTACCAGTGTGTCTCTAGCTACATACCATTTCTCCACCTGCTATTGTGTCCACATGCATTCTAACATTCAGCCAGACCAGCTGACAGACAACCCTTACCCCGTTGTTAACTCTTTAACACTAACCTGTTACACTAACCTCAACTTTAACCCTGGCCCCACGTGTGGACACAAAAGGCAGGTGGATAAGGTGGTATACAATGGCTATTGACTGTCTTTGGGGCTAATTCAATTTTGAGGATGGTTGAATAAACACTCGTGTGCGTTTTTACATCTAGTCTCCGTGTACATGCGAATTTGTAAATGTTGACCTGTTCCCACCAGCACACAATGGCCTACTCTTCCAAAAAGTGGAACAGGATTCAACTAGTGAATAAAAAGTGCGTGCCTTCACACATGGGACCTTGGCTTACAGTCCTATCCGAAGGTCTTTGCTATGGGGTTGATAGAGGAGGAAGAGCGCTAGATAATTTCAGGGAAAAGGATGCTAGGAAAAGAGGGGTTAGGTATTGGAATTTTCTGGTCTACAGGAGTGGAGAGAGGTGTAATGACCGAAAGTGGGGTTAGATAGGCAGTCGTACTTTCTGATGAGATTCAGGGGAGGGCTGAGGTGGGAAGCATTTTAAAGGCAAAAGTAGAGACTGCTAGTTTTAGGACATAATGATGGAATAATTTGAAGGGGAGTACACTTTAGAAAAAAAGTGTATTTAAAAACAGTAGGAGAGGTGGGTTTAAAAAGCATTATCTGTCATTGGGAATACGTTGCTAAGAGATGGTGAGGATATATTACAAAGAAGGGTGTTACTAAAGAGGGATATAAATATGTTCAGGTTAATGAAATGGGTGTGTGAAGGATGGATTTATACTGCAGGTAGATCTGTGGAAAGGTATATCACAGGTATTCGTCATCACCAGTGTGTGCTATATTGTGAAAAAATGCTCAAAAGTTGAATACTCCTTTGTCCTTTTTTTTGGGGGGGGAGGTAAGTGGAAAATATCAACTGCTGAAATAGCGTGAGTTTAGTTTAGTGTGTGATTTTACATTTTTTTGAACAACTTGTCTATAGAAAAGGTATTTTCCCCATATTATTTGACAAAATCTGGTATGGAAATTTCGCCTTTAATTTTATAATGTTCATAAGCTTGCAGGTATCGGTGTAGGTAAGCTTGCAGGTATCGGGGTATTGGTGTGTCCTCCTTATTTCTATTTTGCCTTTTGCTTTGCCATATTAGTCAGGGACATGCCCATAACCCAGGTCATAGCACTCCCAGCTCATTGATGGCTACTCATCTGCATCTCTCCCAGTAATCTTTGAATTCCATTGTCGGCCCAAAATGTACTCAGTCAAAGCCTCTTTTGTTTGTTTGGTTAAATCTAAAAGAAAAATTATATTGGAGACCCTACAATATACTGAAGTTGAAAAAGAAATGAAAGTATAAAAAGGAATTTATTTCCATTTTCGGCACAAATGTACTCTATCACAGCCTTTTTGTTAAATCTGAGATAAAAATTATACCGGAGACACTCCAATGTACTGAAAAAAATGAACAGGAGAAAAACGAAAATATAAAAATGGAAGGAGTAATACCTGGAATATATAAAAGGTTGGAGGCCCCACAAAAAATGGAAATATAGTTGGCAAGACTGAAGTGAAAAGTTGTATATTGGTCAGTTCTGCTGCACGATTTTGTCCGTCTTGCATTTGTTCAACCTTTATATTAAATCTGGTATGTTCATTTGTGCTTCTTTTCTGTAAGTATAAAACCACTTCAGATGTTTATTTCAAAATTCCAGAGTAGCAAATATAAAAGTAATGTATTCCTGCAGACCACTGCAATGTGTTGTATAGGTTGTGGGTTTTTCTTGTTGTTCAACCTTTTTTTTGCTTTTGTACTCCATGAAATATGGGTTGTGTAAAACTAGAAAATGGTTTAGCATTGTGGCT
Source organism: Rapana venosa (assembly GCA_028751875.1). NCBI lineage: Eukaryota > Metazoa > Mollusca > Gastropoda > Neogastropoda > Muricidae > Rapana > Rapana venosa. The sequence continues at coordinate 725,151 of CM054165.1, read as the reverse complement.
TTCTAAGTAGTTGATTGCAAAGTATTTACATGTATGAAAAACTTGAATATATCAATAGGGGTTGTGCTGGTTCTTTTCTTGTTTTTTGGTTTTGTTGGGGTTTTTTTCCTTTGTCACTTTGTTCAAGGTGCATTTCAGCAAGGAACGGTGATGGACAGTAGTCTTGGCATTTTGTATTTTAACATTTAGCATAGCATGACTCCATCGCCAAAAGCTGGGGTTTGTTTTTGTTTTTGATGTGCTTAATTTTGATATAAAGTGAAGCAGTTTATTGCTGATGGCCCTTTTTTTTCTTTTCTTTGTTAATGGTAGTTTGGATATTGTCAACTGCTGTTACCCACAATAGCTATAGGTCATTCTTCCAACATAGTCTAACATAAATGATTATTGTTGTTAAAGGTTGTCATGACATTGTGGTTTTGCTCATGAAGCATTTCTGTCTGAGCTTATCTATTCTCCAGCTGTAAGAGACCATTATTTTTGTTGTGGGGTTTCTCTTCCACCTTCGGGTTGCTTGGTTTCTTTTTTCTGCATAAATAGCAAGCATAATAATGCAGCTTGAGTGTGACCCATAAAACTTTTTGATCTTTTTCTGCCAAAATTAGCATGAACTGGAATGAATTGCAAGATGTTTTATTTTCATGTTTAAAAATGCTTTTTAGCATTTGGTGTAAAATATTTATTTTGGAAGCTTGAAATTTCTCAGCTTTATCTGAGCAGTTGTGTAATTGATTTGTGTGTATGCAACTTTTGTAAGCAAGGCCCACCTTTTTTATCATTAAATGGAAGATAGTTTATGTGTGTAGCTTGTTGCTGGTGTCATTTCTTGATAACTACCCAAAGGACGTGGCTGATATCATGTATTTACCTTATCCCTAATCTAAAAATCTTAAAGAATGGTTTTGCACGGTATTTTGTAGACTTCAGTTTTGCAGTGAATGTCATCCACTTTTGTTTGCTTCCCCTTCCCCGTTTTTCCCTACTATTGCAGGGTGAAAATTAGTTATGAGCTGTTTGTTTTTTTAGAATATATTGCATTGGAAGCACTTTCCATATCAATTTTACTCCCCAAAACGGGTGATTTAAGCATCCCATTTGTCTAGCATGTTGCGCTTTTTGCTGTAGGGTCAAAAGTTTTGTCAGTGGTTTTTTTGCACTGAGAGTTCACTTATTTAAAAAAAACATTTTTTGCCCCAAACCCAATTCAGCTTGTTCTAGAATCCCAGCTGAAAATGTACCAAATTGTGGATACATTTTTTGCAACCTCATTGATGCGCTTATATTTTAAGATCCAAGCTTGTTCATCTGAATGAGAGGAGAAAATGTTGCACGTTTCTTTAGAGGATCAGCAAGAATACAAGTTTCCTGTATTTCATAGCAGCCCTGCACAAAGTTGATAAATTTTTTAGGTGGTGAGCACACACCTCTGGCACTTGACTAACCAACTGACTTTCTGTTTTGAGAAAAGTACAAGTTTGGAACAACTCCCATCTTTAAAACTTGAAGCTGATATTTTGCCCTTATTTGTTCAGGGTGTCTGTGCTTTCTGGCTGTATAGATAACATGACTGAAATTTAAAAAGCTTTTTGTCATTTATACGTTTTAAAAGCAAATTGGAATGAACATGGCATTGTGGTCTGAGACATTCCAAATGTGAAAATTCAAAAGCGAAAAGTCGGTTGGTCGGTCGTGTCACTGCTGGTCAGAGCATTGGAAAAAGCCTACCTCCCCCTTCAGCCAAAAAAGGCTGGAGTTAGGGTTGGGTAGCCGGCTCGCAGCTGAATTTTTTTTTAAAGGAAACTTTGGAATGATTTTGAAAGAAGATATTGTCAAAACTTGATAAAAAGTAAAACGCACAGCTGTTAGTTTCCCCCACTTTCAGCTACTCTCAGCTGCTATCCATTCCATCCCAGCTGGTGCTAGATATAGCAGAAACTGTTCACACTCGGACTTGGTAAAAGTATGTGGCAAAGTTTAACACTGGACCCTTGACTGAGTTATGCTGGATTTGTGTGTTGTGAAATGAGCATGAATGTCATATGATCAACAAATAAAACTTAACCAATGTCTTCGTTTAGAGTTCCATTCATGAATGACTGTGTGTATACAAGTAAAGTGTGTGTGCACAAGATCTTGATGCATTTACATCTATCATCTTATTTTCTCTCTCTCTCTCTCTCTCTCTCTCTCTCTCTCTCTCTCTCTCTCTCTCTCTCTCCTCTCTCTCTTGTGAACGGGATGACAAAATTTACAAAACTGCACACACACGGGGACTGGATTAAAAACCCACATGAGTGCTTATTCCATTATCCTCGAAATAAAAGAATAAAATCTCTCTCTCTCTCTCTCTCTCTCTCTCTCTCTCTCTCTCTCTCTCTCTTCTCTCTCTCTCTCTCTCTCTCTCGCTTTGCTGTAGACACATAACATGCGTTACTGAATTCCAATAACCAGGAAGACAAATCTCTGGCTCTTATTAAAGCCTTTACTCGGTGCTGTAAATGATAAATGCTGTCGGAAAGAACATGCTCGAAGAATTTGAAATATGCCAACAGAATTTTGTCCTCCAAAGAATTACGTGTTTTTATTTTTTTTTAATGAAATCAAAGATGTGTTTTCTTTTTTCATTCACGTTTATTATTAATAATAGCCCAGCCAACCACATGGATTATGCTTATGAAGGCTGATACTGCATCAAGGTTGACCAAAACTAAAGACGTTCAGAATCAACGTTTGGTAACAGCTGGAAGCTATTCAAAATATTAAAAAGATCAACTTCAGACAAGTTTAATTCTGCAACATAAAAATGTTTTATTTAAAGGACGCGAAAATCTATTGACACATCACAAAACTTCATCCTCGCGGAATCTGCAGTAAAGCGCGAGTGCGTGTGTGTCAAAAGTCGACAGAAATGATGAACATTTGATGTAGTTTTCTGTAGAATCGGGAAGAAGTAATGGAGAGAGAGAAAGACATGAGGTGTAGCGGCGCTGGCTACGACAGAGAGATGGGGAACAAGTGCATGCGGTATGCAAACTTTCTCCTGCATCGCATCTTTTTCCCCTTCTCTCTGGTGCATTGTGTTTTCCCCTTCTCTCTGATGCATCGTATGTTTTTCTTTTCCTTCTCTCTGGTGCATCGCATCTTTTTCTCTTCCTTCTCTCCGGTGCGTGATATATTTTTCTTTTTTTTTCTCTGGTGCACCGTGTCCTTTCCTTCTCTCTGGTGCATCGCGCCCCCCCCCCTTCCCTTCTCTCTGGTGCAGCGCATCTTTCCCCCCCCCCCTTATCTCTGGTGCAATGCCTTTTCTCTTCTCTGGTGCATCGTATCTTTTCTCTTCCTTCTCTCTGGTGCATCACATCTTTTCTCTTCCTTCTCTCTGGTGCATCACATCTTTTCTCTTCCTTCGCTCTGGTGCACCGCATCTTTTTATCTCCCTTTGCTCTGGTGCATCGTATCTTTTTATCCCCCTTCTCTCTGGTGCATCGTATCTTTGTCTTTCCCTTCTCTCTGGTGCATCGTATCTTTTTCTCTTCCTTCTCTCTGGTGCATCGTATCTTTTTCTCTTCCTTCTCTGTGGTGCATCTTATCTTTTCTCTTCCTTCTCTGTGGTGCATCTTATCTTTTCTCTTCCTTCTCTCTGGTGCATCGTATCTTTTCTCTTCCTTCTCTCTGGTGCATCGTATCTTTTCTCTTCCTTCTCTCTGGTGCATCTTATCTTTTTATCTCCCTTCGCTCTGGTGCACCGTATCTTTTTATCTCCCTTTGCTCTGGTGCATCGTATCTTTTTATCTCCCTTCTCTCTAGTGCATTGTATCTTTTTATCTCCCTTCTCTCTGGTGCATCTTATCTTTTTATTTCCCTTCGCTCTGGTGCATCTTATCTTTTTATCTCCCTTCTCTCTAGTGCATCGTATCTTTTTATCTCCCTTCTCTCTGGTGCATCGTATCTTTTTTTTTTTAAATTATCTTCCTTCTCTCTGGTGCATCACACCTTTTTTCCTTCCTTCTCTCTGGTGCATCGTATCTTTTTATCTCCCTTCTCTGTGGTGCATCGTATCGTTTTATCTCCCTTCTCTCTAGTGCATCGTATCTTTTTATCTCCCTTCTCTGTGGTGCATCGTATAGTTTTATCTCCCTTCTCTCTGGTGCATCGTATCTTTTTATCTCCCTTCTCTGTGGTGCATCGTATCGTTTTA
>CM054165.1:701136-720456 GCA_028751875.1 Rapana venosa | reverse complement strand
CTTAATTATCTGTTTTACGTATTAGTGGAAAGGAAACCCCCAACATCTATGAAATCTTTACGTTTTAACCTGTAACCCTTTTTTAAAAACAGCTGGAGCTGAAAAGTAAACCTTTTGTCCCTAAGCCCAGTTTTCATCTGATTAAAATTGTTGCTAATAAAGAGGGTTTTTGTGTCTTGACCCCATGGGTGAGCAAAATTATTTTCAAACTTTTCCTTTGCCTTATTCTTAGGCGGTAAATAAAAGGTTTCCAGTTTAATTTGGGATTTAAGCATATTCCCCAGAACTTGATGTTTTGTAAATTTTTTGTAAGGTTTCACCTTTTAAAAGACAAACGTAGTAAATGAATTGATTTTCTCCATGATTAAAAAGCATCAGTTAAGTTTTTTTCTCCTGAAAGTTCAAGCCCATTTTCTTTCAAATATTTATCTACTTTGTCTATCTCTAATTGATAGATTTTCTGAATATGATTTATTACTCGTTTAGATGTAATACTTCTAAGACTCATTTCATCGAGATTGCAATATCATCTGCAAACTGAAATAAAGTTACATTACCTGATAGGATTTCAGGAAGATCATGAATAAGTATAGTAAAAAAAAATTGGAGCTATGATTGATCCTTTGGTGGAATACCGTTTGTCCACGTTTTTTTTAATAGAATAGGCCATGCCTACCCTAACACATATCGATTCTCAGATAAAAACACTTTAAATACTGTAACATTTTCCCATTGATTCCAATATTTTTCGTTTATATCTGGATCCCAAAACACTATCGTAAGCCTTTTTAATGTCAAAGAAGGGGGCAAGAAACCCGCGCTGGTAGGTCTGCATATCAAATTGACCTGGGAGACCGTCAAAATCTCCACCCTTAATTCACCAGACCGAGAATCGAACCTGGGACGGGTATGCAGCGTATAATAGGGAAATGACATACATAGCCGGGACCAAGCCCCCCAGTTCCCCATTCCAGTGATTCAGCTTACAGCCGGGTCTTTTCTGTTGGTGGCCTGTCGTGGTCCAATATACATCAATGCATAGCTCATTGTGGCCTGCTGTAATGGGCCTAGCCTCTGAACGACCCAAATTAGACTAGGCGTGTTGGGTAATTTAGTTGAAGGCTTTGAAAATGATTATGGTCACCTTTTTGCTCATATAACACACGCGTGCGCACATGTAGGGACGCATACACGTACACAAGCCACACACACACACACACACACACGTTTTTCTTTTTCCCCCTCTCTCTCTCACTCTCTCTCTCCTTCTCCTTCCTCCGTCTCTCTCTTCCCACGCGCACCCCGCGCGCCCCCCCACACACACACAACACACACACAGACACACACGCACACACACAGACAACACCACAACAACACCACACACACAAAACACACAACACACACAAAAAACACACACACACACACACACACAACCACCTTCCCCTGCACTAGCCATCCCTATTTTTTTTAAATCACTAGTATCCTGCCTTTCCTCCTCCCTCCTCCTCATCCTCCTCCCCCCCCCCCTCCTTCAACCCTTCCCCGTCCTGCCCACCCTCCCCTCCCCCCTCCCTCCGCCCGGAACCCACCTTTATTTTTTTTATTGTTTTGCCTTTTTTAAAGGAGCAAGGCGAGGATTATTTGAAGCAGTCGCAGACTGCTAAGTCCATTATCGCTGTTCATTCTGACATCGATTCATCAGGAGGTCTTATAAAACCGCTGTTCTTCTATATCCACCCGCATTAGTCTCTCATTGTGGGTAGAGGCGTTGGGGGGAAAGTCTCCACAATGGACAGTGCCTGAAACCACTGATGTTTTGGGTGAGTCGATTCATCCCTTGAGCTTTGGGTTCGCGGGTTTTGTTTTATGTGTTTGTTTTATTTTGTTTGTTGTTTGTTTTGGTGTTATTGTTTTTGTTGTTGTTCTTGTGCCACGTTTGGATAGTGCCTAAAAATCACTGGTGTTTTAGGGGAGATGATTCACCCCTTGAGCTTTGGGTTCGTTTTGTTTGTTTGATTGTTTGTTTTGGTGTTGTTGTTGTTGTTGTTTGTTGTTCTTGGGCCACAATGGATAGTGCCTGAAAATCAAGATGTTTTGGGGTAGGGGTGAGTCAATTCACATCGTGCTTTGGTTCGTTTGTTATTTGTTGATTGTTTGTTTTTATTGTTGTTGTTGGTCTTTTGTTTGTTCTGGGCTAGAGCTTTAGGCTCACTAACAACGGTGGCCATTATTTTTTACTTATTTTTTGTGTGTGCCGTACGTGACCTTTTTTTTTTTTTTTTGGTGCTCACTATTAATTAGGGATCTGCTTTTAAACTTCGGGGATATGCTTCTTTATGAGTGAGAGTGTTGGGTCTGTTGATGATAATGATGATTTGCGATGCTGTAGCTTCTTGTCTTCTTGTTCTTCTTGTTCTTCTTGTTCTCTGTTCTTGTTCTTCTTCCTTTTTCTTTTCTTTTTTTTTTTCTTTCTTCTTTTCTTTCTTGTTGTTTTTCTTTCTGTTTTTTTCTTTTGTTCTGTTCTTCTTCTTCTTTTTTTTTTTCCCTTTTTTGTTCTTGTTCTTCTACTACTACTACAAACTACTACCTACTACTACATACTACTACTACTACTACTACTATACTACTTTACTACTAGGGGGGATGGGATAGCCTAGTGGTTAGAACATTGCGCTCGCAATTTTGACGTCCGGGTTCGATTCCCGTTAAAAGGGGATTTTTTCCCCCCTGGAGTTAACATCAGTGCAGACCCCACTCCCCCCTAAAGTCCTTCGGATGAGACTATAAAACCGAGGCCGTGTGCAAACGCACCAGAACATTTTGCGCACAACGTTAAAATCCTGTTCAGCTTTTCATAAGTGTATGCCATTGTGTGCCATGTGAACAGATGACAAATTTACAAAACCGCATACACACGGGACTGGATGTAATAAAGCATATAAATGCTTATTCCATTGCCTTTCGATATAAAAGAATTAAAAAAATCAAAAAATAAGAAAACTACTACTATGCTAAGAAGAAGATTTTAAAGAATTTGGGGAAGGAGAAGAAGAATTTGAAGAAGAAGAAATTTGAAGAAGAAGAAGAAGAAGAAGAAGAAAAAGAAGAATTTGAAAAAAGAAGAAGAAAAGAAGAAGAAAAAAGGGAAAAAGCGTTTCTTTTTTTCTTTTCACATACTTTTTCTTCACACAAGCTTGCTTATTGTCTGCTCACTAGTGTGAAACTTTATTTTCTCAAGACATCATTCGCCGCCTCCTCTCATTTTGAAACAAACGTTTCTGAGCTGATGACAAAAAACTCCATGATGTGAAGCTTGTTCTTGGAGTATTTCTTTTTGACCTGTAACAATGTCTTCCCACTCTGCTAACATGGCTGGTTAAGGGTCTTCCTTTCTCCTAGCCTTTTCTAGACTTAGAAAACATGTTGTCCCCCCCCCCCCGCATTATCCATTTATCCTTTTTTACTGGCGCTTAGTTTATTAAGAAAGTTTTATTTTAGTTTTTTTAAATAACAAAAGCTTTTGGGAAATTTCATTTCAAATTTTCTTTTGTTTTTTTATTTTGGATGTTTTTGGGTATCATTTATTTTTTGCTTTTAAAACCAACATTTTTCCAAATTTTTGCAAAATTTTTCCCCCCTTTTAAACCCCATTTTTAAAAACCTTAATAAGTTTTTCCCAAGACCCATCCACTTGTTATTTTTTGGTCAACTTCCTTTTTAGGAAATATAAACGCAATCGGGCCCTGAACAAATTTATCATCATTAATTAAGTAAAATGTTTTTTCGGTTTTGGTTTCAGAATAATCACCTGAGTTCCCCAAGCGGGGAAACATGTAACCCCCTGAAAAAAGGGGATTTTTCCTTAAAATTTTGAGAAGCCGGGATGGTGATTTCGTTTGAAAGTAATTTTTTTGATTATGTTATTTTTTAGATTTTTCAAGCCCCCTGTAAAAAAGGACGGTGTCCCATATAAAGGTTGTAAGGCCGCAGGCCTTCTTTTAGGGGCCAGCATATGAGGGCGGGCCCAAGAGGGTAAAGGGTGTCCCCCTTTTTCCAAAAACCAGGCAACGGTTATTTTTCCCCTCATGGCCAAAAATTTGTTTTAAAAAAATAAAGTTTACCTTAAAAAAAATGTTTTTCCCACCTTACTAAATGGTAATATAATTTTTTTTTTGGGGTAAAAACTAAAAATTTGGGAAAAATTTATCAAAAAAAACTTACAAAAATTTTCAAAACTTTATAACAATTATTTAAAAACAAATAAAATATTTTGCAAACCTTTTAACATTTTCTCTTAAAATGAAAATTTCCCTATTTTATTTTTAGGGGTTATAAAAAGGGGAATTTTTTAAAAATTTCTGTCAAAAAATAATACAAAAATATAAAAAAAAAAAAAAAAGAGGAAATTTAAAAAAAAAAAAAAGAAAATTTCCTTAAGGGTGTAAAAGAAAAAAAGGACATTGAAGGAGGGGGAAAGAGATATGTTTTTTAAGGGGGAATGGAGTTGTTCCCCCCTGAAGGGACGGGAAATGGTCAAACCTAAAAAAAAGGGGGAAAATTTAAAAAATAAATTCTATTGAGGAAATTAGTCACTTTTGAAGGTGGGAAAAAAATTTTTGGCATGTTAAAAAAAGAGGGGCCCAAGAAGAAGGACAGAAATTTTAATTTTTTTTGGGTGGTGGGGGTGTGATTTTTTGGGGGAGGGTGGGGTTTAAAAAAAAAGAAAAAAGAAGGGGGGAAAATTTTTGAGAAACACATTTTTGAATCCATTTTTTTTTTTTTCCCCTTTTTTTTGGGTAATCTTTTTCCCCCCATTAAAAACCCATCCTTTTTCTTAAAATTCCCTTTTTTCTTTTTTAATTCTATTTTTTTTTGCCCCCCTATTTTCTTCCCCCGGAAAATTCAAACCCCCAACCCCCGTCCCTGTGGCATCGATTAAAAAAATTCCCCTTTTTAAAAACGGGAAAGGGAAAAAAACATGTTTTCTGCAAGGGTTTAAAACTAATTTACACGAAAATTTTTCTTCCCTTTTGTTTATTTTTGCATTTGGGAAAAAGAATTAACAAGAACTAAATTTTTTTTTGACATTTTTTGAATTTAAAAAACCCCGCCCAGCCGCTACTTTAAGAGAAAAGGCTTTTTTGGCGGGGCCCCAAATTGTAAACCCAACTTTTATTACTTCATTTCCCGACTCACTACTTTATTTTTATTCATCTTTTCTTTCTTTTTTATTTAAAGTTACCCTTTCAAAACCTTTTTTTCCACTCCTAAACCATCCCCTTATCATCACTTAATTTAATAAAATGCATATTTGATGTTATTTTCTGAAGTAAAACCCAGCAGATTGAAAATTTCTTGTAAAAGCAGGTACATTGGTGTAAAAACCCCAAAGTATTTTCTTAATCATAAAAATTTTTATATGGAAAAATACTGAGGCCCCTACTTGATTTGGCGCTCCCTTATAAATATAAAGAATAGGGGGGTTAAAAAATTAAATTAAAATCTGGAAAAAGGGGGTTTTGGGGTTCTTAAACAGCATTAATTTTCCCTTTTTTAATGATCTTGCCGGGAGTTTTCAGATTTAGTTCCACACAGTTCTTTAAATCTTCATATGTCATGGTTAAGACTTTTCATAAAATACAAGCCTTGACTGATATTCTGCAATCAAGCGTGCAACTCTGGGTGATTGCAAACATACCAAAATATCCCATTTATTTTGTACGCCCCTTCAGGGGTGAAATAACACTTCATTAAAGGGTTAGCTCATACGACAGCTGCCCCTTGAGGCGCCTGTAAAAAGGCCTGGAAGTTGAGCAGTTCAAAGTCAAGAGGAATAAAAAAATTTTCCCATAGCTTTGCAGGGCACATTTTTTTTCCTTTTCCTTTACAGCAGCCCTACTCGTGTTTTAGCCCCCTCATCATTGTTGCCTGAAAAATAAGATCACCCCTTTTTTTTCTTTTGTCTCCAAAAATCAAAGATCAAAAAATGTCTCGTTGTTTAATGAAGCACTTTTGCTTTCTAGCTGACATAATTTTTTTAAAATAGCCCTCCCAAGTTTGTACCACCTTTTGTTTGGATATCTTCAGTTTTAGTTCAATCTAAAAAGCAGCCTATTTGTCCCGGAACAATGACACTCTTTTTAAATTGGGAAATAACAGTAAATTGATTTTCATAATGGGGGGGGTTGTTTGAAAAACGATTGTCTGTCTTTTTCCCCTTTAATGCCAAAGGGGATTTTAAAAATCTGTATGATCAAGAAATTTTGGCCCTTTTTTCATAAGTAGCAAAATAAAAAAAACAAAAATGAATAAGGGAAGCAAGATTGATATGGAGATTGTTTACGCCACTGTGAATGGGTGAAGCGGCGCATTGAAACCCCCCTTGTTTTCAACAGAAGAAATTATTAGAAAGCAATTAAGATTTTTGCACATTTGGGGAAAACCCAACGCCAGAATACTAGCCCATACTGACTATGTTTGGGACAAAAAAGAAAATTGTTGTGTAACTGCAAGGACAAAAGGTTTTTTTAAACAAAAAAAAAAAACCCCTCTCATTTTTTAGCAAAAATACACTCAAGCAGGACAAAGTGTTGCATGCGAAAAACTGGTATTAGTGATGCACTAAACTAACTACTAAACAACCCTCAAAAGGGTTTTTGCCAACACAAATGCGAAAAAAAAATACCACAAACATTGAAAAGTCTACCACTTGAAGCCCTAACAGTGGGCAACACAACTGAAACTTTCTGGGTTTTGGAAACTAGTTTAACAAGAAAAACCAGCACTGAAAAAAAATAAATGATCAACCCCCCAAAGCGAGAAAAAAAGGGGCTAATCAGCACTACAGAGTTTAGAGGCGAACTGAAAAAAATTTTGCAAAGCAATGATTTAGACTTGCGCATGAACTAAAAAAGAAAAGCTAGCAAAGCAACGATGAAAATTTTTGGACAGGAAAAAAAGAAAAAAACACACAGCTCTAAAAAATCTTCAAGATGAAGCCAAGCAAGTTTAAAAGTCTAAACTAACAGACAACAACTACAATCCGGTTTAGCAAACAAAAGAAAAAATCCCTGCTTATTTATGAAAACACAAACTGGGGGAAAAAATCCGCACTGTTTCGTGAGCAAGGCAAAACACTTTCAGTATAATTACGCATTGGGTTTTGCTTTAGCCCCTTGTTATGCACTGACGGGAAGCACACACGCTCCCCCACCACCACCCCCACCTTTCCGGCACCCCAGGCACAGGTGGGTTAAAAACAACCGCCATTTAGCGACCTTTTAAAAAAATTGTTTAAAATGTTGGCAAGCTTCCCGGGTTTAAAATTGGGTTTGTTGTTCTGGCTGCTATAACGGGAGAAAATTGTGGGATTTTTCTAAAATTTATGGACATTCGGGTTTTAGTTGTTGGTTTTTTTTTTCAAAAATAAAAAAAACAAGGCCGTTTAAAAAAGTATACTTGTTAAAGCAGTTTTTTAAATAGTGACTGTTCTTACAAGGGGAAAAATTTTATTGTTTTTTTTGCTTGGGGTTGGTGGTAGTGTTTTTTCCCCTTTGTTGTTGTTCTGTTTTTGTGACTACATTTTTGCTTTGGTGTATGATACTCTGTGCTGGTGTATTGTTTTACTTTCTTTTTTTCCCAAGTGACTCTTTCCATATAATAATATGGTTGTGTTTTGTATTGTTATTTGTAAGCATGTTGGAAGCGCATATAAAACCCATGTCTTAGAAAAAATCTCCCTTAGACGTGCTGGAAAACATTTGAAAATGCTTGATGCTTGAGGGGGGGGAATGGCCGATTTAATATGTCTTAAGATTTGCAGAAACTGTTTCGGGCATAAAACCCCAGTCCCACCAATAATACTTGTTTTTGCGTGTGTCCCACCAAGCCCCCACAATAGGTGGGCAGGTCTTTAAATCCTTTTAAAATCCTGGTCTTGTTAACCCTTCACTCTTATCAAAAATAAAATGCCCCTGCATACTTCATTTCTTTTTGCCAAGAACAACTCTTCCCAAATAAAAAAAGATGTTTTTGGGGGCCACCCCCCATATTATACCTCCTGTGCACCCCCCACAATACAGAGCCCCATCCCAGATTTTTGCCCCTGTGTTGTTAAATACAGCTTAGAATCAATATAAATCTTGCCCCCTCATACCTTCTGTTAAACCCTAATAAAGGTTTTAAAGTTACTTCAGGGGGGCAGTGGGCCCTGCAGTTAGTAACACACCCCTAAACTGATAGTACCTTTGAAACCTGAAAACTTCTAAGGGTTTTTAGGGTTTCTGTGGTCGGCTAAATAACCACACCCCCGTAGTTCACGGGGAGCAAAGTTAAAGGGTTTTGATAAATGTATAAAATAGCAACCCAGGTTTCGCATGGCCATTTAAATGGGTGGGTTTAATATGATTTCAGGGGTTTGGGGAATTTTTTATTTGGGAAAGATAAATGTTCTGACCAGAAATTAGCTTAAAAAGGGTAATAGTCTTTGGGTTATAGTGAACCCAGCCTGATTTTGATCTTATTTTTTTTATACATTATTATTCTATATAGAAAAAATGTTTAAACACAACAAAATCCAGTCAGGTGCCCTGTTAAAACTGCCTTCCCTATTGACAACCGCTGTCAAATAAAACAGTTGCTTGCATGAGGTCTTCTAAAAGTACATGGCAAACATTGCAGCAAAAAATGGTAACCCGATAGATTTACTTGGGAGGTCCAAAAAATTTACTGTGGATGAAGGTTATTAGCTTCTGCACACTGGAAAAAGACTCTTTCCCCCAGCGGCACCAGCAAAACAAAAACCAAGCACTAAAAAACCCTACAGATTTCCCAAAGTATAAGTATGCCAAAACGTCTTGCAAAATGTTTGGGTTTGAATGGCCCATTTAAAAAGAAGGGGTTTAAAAAAAGTGATTGGGAAGTAATTTTTGGGTTATCTTTTTTGATGATGTTGGCAAGGCAAAAACCATGCGTGAAAGCCCCAATAACAGGCAGAAACCTTTGTTTTTTTGTACACCTGTCTCTTTAAAAAACACAACAAAACCAAGTGGTGACAAAGGGGTTTTTTCCCCGTCTCCCTTCTGATTACTAGCCCCTTCCACCCAGAAAAAAAGTACTGTGAAAGCAGCACAATAGTTTTAAACACACTTCAATCAAAGAGCTAAATAAGGTTTCCTAAACATTTGATAACAACAAGATGCAGCCAAAAAACTTTTGACTGAAAATTTTTAATATACTTAAAATAAAAATAATAAAAATACAATATACATACAAAACCCATTTCCGCTGCCCCGCAATAAGAGCACTTGAAACATCCCAAACATTGAGCTTAAAGATTGGTGAGTACAAATATTGAGGAAGAAGGGGGGATTGGGTGAAGTTTAGTTTTGATAACAAAGATGGATACAACAAGGCACAGCAATAGAAAAGCTAAGAAACCTCGGTTTCCAAAACTTGAACAGTTGCGAAATTTTAAAGTAAACCTTAGCAGATGATTTTAACTTCCAAAGTAAATATAAGCTAATAGAGGGCACTTCAAACCAGCATCAACTGGCAGATCAAGTTTGAGTTTTATTACCCAAACACTTCTAGCACCAAAGAATTTCCGTAAACCCATAATGTGGCCCCATAAAAGCACTACAAATCAATCAGCCCAGAAATAAATAGAGAAATCCTTTAAATTGGCACGTTACTTGTTATAAAAAGACCAGTGACAAACCAAAACCCTTTGCTACGTTCCCTTCCATTTTTTTCCCTGGATATCAGTCCCCTTTTGTGTTTGTTCGGTTGAAGGGAAAAGACGGGCACTTTCTTTTCATGGAGGGAATATTTAACTGGAAAGCCCCTCATGTTGATGCCCTCAATTTGCTATTGCTTGGAAAAGCGGGAAAAATGACATTGAAGGGAACTTTTCCCTAATAAAGTAACTTTCCCCCTAACCCACCACAGTGAAAAAATTACACCCCTAAAATTCTACACCACATTGATTGTGCAGTCTATTAACGATGTTTTTTACTGCCCAACAATAAAATTACAAATTTTTCTAAATGAATAAAAAAAAACACACAACGTTTTTTAAAACAGTAAAAGAAGATGACACTGTAAATATCCTAAGTTTCCATGAAAACCAGATCCTGAAACTTTAATGTTAATGCAAAATGCCTTTCGTTGACAAACATTACACGATGCGATGACTTGAGAACAACTAGCAAGTATAAAAAAATGCAGGCGTAGGTCAGATCAGCATTTACTGTGTTGAGCTCTTTACAAGGTCAGCAACACGTCTACAGCCCACGGGAAAAGGCATTGCTCCTTGCTACTGGGAATTTGGGGCTCCCGCATCAATCATTGGGGGCTTTTTCAATAACAAGGAGTGTTCATTTTTCCCCAGTTTTTCGAAGAAGGTTGTGCGTAAACTAGAAAAAACATATGCGTTTTTGCCCCTTTACATTAGAAGCTAAGCTATTTAGACCAAATTAGAAAGCTCTAACGATTCCCCAATTGAAAATTTTCGCCTTCCCTTTTTAGAAAGGCAAGGTTGCCTCAGCAAACAAACCCGTTCGGGACATTGGGGCCTAAAAAGGTTTTTTAAAAGGGGTTTCCCCTTCCAAAGGGAAAAACAACAAAAGCAAGCCTGTGGAATTTGAACCTCAAAAAAAAAAGAAAATTAAAATTAAAAAAATTTTTCCCTTTCTATAGAGTTTAAAATTTTTTTGAGGCCCTTACAAGGAACAAAAAAAGAAGTTAAAAAAAAAAACGTGTAAAGCTTCAAGTGCAATGCCAAATTTTCCAACAACCAAACCAAGATCCCCCCAAAAAAAAAAGGGCAGTTGGTTGCTGAAATTCTATAAAACACAGCAAAAAAGACGAACAATTAACTGTTATGTGTCAACAAACCAAGCAAAACCCCATTTTTAAGAGCCAAAAAAACAGGCAGTGGAAATAGTCAAAATTTGAACATTCTGCAAACCCGCAAAAATAGGGGATCAGGGTGGACGTTGGTAAGGTTCTTCGCATAGAAATAAAAAAACAAAGTTTCACCCTTTTTGGTAAATTACATTCCTTTCCCCCCGATGTTTAGCAAACGACTGTGTGAACATAGAAAAAAGATGAAAGTGTTTTATGTGGTGTGTGCTGGCTAAACGTTTCTGTGGAAAGAATGCAAGAGATTTCAAACTATTATAAAAACGGACAAGCTTGTTCACCGGCATTGACTTTCCGTGGGTGTTAGGAGTATTGACAAGTTTGGAACTAAACCCCCCCATCAGGTGAAGGTACACCCGGGGAAAATGCGGCCCCTAGGACCCCGGGGGAAGACCCAGGATCCCCAAAAAGGGTTTCCCCCAATAGGTAATCCTGAAAGAACCATGTAGCCTCTGCTAGGATAAGAAAGCAGTTTCTTTACACTTATTAGAACAATGAGTAGATTTTGCACAGAAAGAAAACATCAGCCAAACAAGTTTTTCAGACGTGCCTTGGGGGTTGTTTACCTCTTTCAACAGCAGACAAACCAGAAAACATGTAAGAGTGGACGAACAATTTCTGAACTTGTAACCCAAAACCAGGAAGCAAGGTTTACTTCAAGAAAAAAAAAAGCTACAAAAGAGCCCTTGAGGTATGCCCCGACTTTGGTCTTCATGGCCCTACCCAAGGCCAGCACCCCGGGAAAAAGGCCTAAAAAGTCTTACTATTAATCATCAAGCTGTTCATTTTCTTTTTTTGTTGTTAGATTGGATGGTGCCATCAAACCATTCTTGTATAAAGGGCCAAGCGGCTAAGTTTTTTGAACAATAAACGAATCATAACCCCTACCTCACAGCTAAACCCCAAGAGATCATTATGTCTGATGAAAACCAGGACGTATGCTTCTGCTACCATGCGATTTTTGGTAATTTTTTAAAAACCAAGGGGGCAACAATCCCCAGTCAAGTTGACCCAAACAGTGGGAAATTTCGTGGAGACCATGTAAGTGAATCTACAATAAAAGTGATCCCAAAACAGGAATCCGTCTTCCTTCCCCAATCTAAGAGGTTACCATCACACCCAATTTCAGGGAGTAATGAGAGTAAAGGTTCTGATTGCCAAATATCAGAGAATACCCGACTTTTACACTAAAGTTATCTTTCTTGATTCTGCACACATCTATGGGACTCTAAACCTTTTCTTCATCACTGAGTATTGCCAATTACAGAAAAATCTTTGAACAAAGCTCTGCAAAAGGCGTTATCCTTATGAGTACATGGAATTGGGGAAAACTTGAGAAAAAGAGCTGCCGCAAAAGAAGCATTCTTCCAGACTGACGGTAAAGGAATAGTGATGAGACTATGCTGCTCATGGGGATGGGAAAAGATGCGTGTCGGACATGGGGATTACCATGATCAATCTACTTGCTGATCTGTTGCTGTATGTCTTTTAGAACTACAGAAAGACCGGGAAAGAAAAATTACGGATAGCCCATCACATATATCACAGCCCGGGATGCTTTGGGATGTTTCCTTTAAGTTTCTGGGGTGAAATTTTATTTTTTGTCTGACCTCCAATGCTCAAAGATTGAGGATGGTCTGGGTGGCTCAGTAGGCTCGGCCCAAATACGTAAAGGGCCCAAAAACAAATATTTAGAAACTAGATCCCAGCAAAGTTCAATACTCATTACTTGACCAAACAATCTTATGGATGGGGGATGTGTCAGTCACTCCCAAGAATCTTTCAGTTTTTTAATGGTCCTTTTGCGTTGAAGAGACTCAAAAAGGGTATCACAAATTTCCATCAAGCATGGGTGGATCTTAAAGTAGATTTAGTGTATCCCCCTGAAACATGATGCCACAAAGATTACCAATGGCGCAGAAAGGCTCAAACATCTCCAAAAGAACCACCAAGTTTTACCAAAATTAAATGACAAGAGCAATTGTTTGTCCTAAGATGCTAAAATTCTACCCAAGGATGGGTAATTTTTACTGCTGTTATCGATCATTTTGTTTGAACAAAAGGGAATTCGAAACCAAAAAAACATGAAAAACATGTTGAGAAGAAGGCAACGATGCCAGAAAATAACTTCAAGTCAGAAAACAGCTCTTTAGTAAAAAAATGGAGAACCCCACAAAAAAAAAATTTTAGGTTTTTGCCAAAAGAAAATGAAGCCATAAAGCTAACATCAAAGCCACTATCAAGACTACAGGCCCAAACCTTTACGTCTGTATGGCTCATGATGAAGAAGTTGCAGGTTAAATAGACAAACCATATTCATTGGGTTTAGGTGCTGGAGCTGTCAAAGCTTTTGATGCGGAGTTCTTTATGATTACTTAGGCTAAAAAACCTGCTGTAAGGGCTTGTAACAGACACGACTCTTTCATCCTAGCTACCCCAGAAAATTTTTATACAAAACTTTTGGGGGGAAAAAGGGGTGGGATCAGAGTCATGGTTACACCAGTGATTATCCCAAAAAACATCCCTTGCATTATCAAAACAAAAAAATTTTGGAAGGAAAGGTGAGATGAACGGGACTATTATCAAAGAATTATTTGGGGAGGGCAAAATGTACAGTTTGCAAGCCAGAAGGGTTTAAAAAAGGGAAAAGGGGGTTGGCAAACAGGGGGTCAAAAAGCATAGTAGATAACTACAAAGAGGGCCCTTTTAAGGTAGAGTATTTCATCTGACAACCCCAAAACTTTGCTCAACCCTCACCAAATCAACACCTGTAGTTAGAAAAAAAAGACATTGATTGGCAGGGTCAAAACGGTAATTTTACCGAGCATCATAGCACTTGGACACTGGAGAACAAACAGTAATTAAATAATTAATTAAATTTTTTTTAAAAATTTTAAAAACGAGTTAAAAATTTTGATTGGCTCCAAGATTTTACTCTTTATTAAGACCATGGTACAAGACCTCCTTTCTTTTTTAGCCGTGCCTAATAGAGCTTTGTGACAAGTAAAATAAAACTTGATTATGGCACAAAAGAAGAGGTGCTAAATATATTTAGGGGTTGTTAGTATGAGAAGAGTGTCCAACCACTTCAGGTTATAAAAAATGTTCCCATAAATTGTAGTAACAAAAAACTTTTTATGGACCCTACAGTCCCCTTACTTTGATGAAAAAGGACCACCCTTTCTAAGGGGACAGTATTGGGGGACAGCTGCAGTTTCCCCTAACAAAAGCTCGTTTGGTGCAGGTAATGCAAATAATAAAAAATTTAAAAAAAGGGGGGGGGGTTTGGGTGGGTGGGGAGTTTTCCCGACAATTTTTTTTTCCAAAGGGGTTTTTGGTTGGGGGTTTTTGGTTTGTGACTTTTTTCCTTTTTTGGCCAAATTTTCCCGTGGGATACCCGATTCTTTTCTTCAAAAATAGGGTTCCCCCCTTTTTTTTTGGGGTTGGGTTTTTGGGTACTGTGAAAAATTTTTGCCTTTTTAAAACTTTTAAAAAGTTTTAGCCCCGGGGCCCTTTATTTTTTTTTGCAATCAAGCTTTAAAAAATGAAAATCTCCTTTTTAAATCTTTAAAAATTTGTGAAAAAGCTGGGGTATTTTTGGTTACGATAATTTTTCAAACAATCTTTTGCACTTTTTAAATTTCACTTTTAACCCGGGGTCCCAAAATAAACCCCCTTTTTTTTTTTGTTCTGGGGTAAATAAAAAAAACTATTAAATCTCTTATTTTATAAAAGGAGGGATTAAGGGCGGGAATAAAAAATTTTATTTTTGGGTTTTTCGTCTTTATTGGAATTCCTGGCAAGCCAGTTTTTGTGCCTCCTTTTCCCGTATTTTGGTTTTTATAAAAAGAAGTTTTTTATTTTTAAATAAAAAAAAAGCTTTTTAACCTTTCTTCTAAAAAAATTTTGTCTTTAAATAAAAACATTTGCCGTTCTGGTTTTATGGGGTTTTAAAATCCGAAGTGTCTTGAAAGGAAATTTTTTTTGCCTTCCCTGTAACCTTTTTTGGGGTCCTCGAAAATTTTTCCGCGCTTTTTAAAATTTTTATTTTAAAAAAGCTCCAAATTCTTTTCTTTTTTTGTTGTCTTTTTGATTTTTGATCATTTTCCCTTTTTTGCTGTTTGGGTTTAAAAAAAAGTTTTTTGCAAAAAAAATCATTTCAGCACCACCCAAAAAACCAAAACCCTTTTTTTTATGGTTATATTTTTAACACGAACCGGGCTTTTGGAGAAAGGTGCTTTTCACCCCAAAGTTAGGTACCTTTTTTTTTTCCTAAACAGGTTTTTGGATCTTTTAAAAAGTTTTCCAATAAAAGCCCTAACGAGCAATCTTGCTTTCGTTTTTTCTGTCTCTTTTTACAAAAAATTAAAATTTTTTTTTATTCTTTTCCTCTTTGGTCTGTATGTTTGCAAGTGGGGTTTTTTGGGGGTTTGCTTTTTTTTTGGGGTTTTTTGTGGTTTTTTTTCTCCCAAACCAACAACCAATTCCCCTACTTTTAAAGAAAACAAATTTTTATTTGTTTTTTTCTGGCATCCTGTTTTTAAACCCCGAAAAAAACTTTTTTGTTTGGTGCTGTTTTTTCGCAATTTTTTTCACCCCTTCCAGCTTTTCAATCTCCGGTTTTTTTGGGGCTTTCACTGTAAAAAGGGTGCCTTTTTTTTTACCCTTTTTCCGTTGGCGCGTTTTTTGTTTTCATTTTCCTATAAATTTTAAAATTTTAATTTTAATTAAACCCTTGACTCCGGGCCAAAAATTTAAAATTGCCATGGCTGGTTGCTGGTTTTTGGGTTGCCGTCAGTTGGGGTCCTTAAAAATCTTGTTGCTTTACAAAAGCCATACCCCTTCCTAGGGGTTTTATACTTTGTAAAGGGTTTTCCTTTAAAAATTTTTGCTTTTTTGGGGTCTGTGCCCTTTTTTTTGTTTTTTTCCCCAAAAATCTTTTTTTTTCAAAAACCAAAAATAAATCTTTCTTTGCTTTTCTTTTTTTTCTTTTGAACCATTGCTAACTCTGCCGCTTCACCCTAAAGGTTTTTTTTGTTTTTACAAATTGTATGTTTTTAAAAAGGGAGGGGTTTTTTTTTTCTTGCATTTTTAAAATTGTTCTGGGTTTTTTTTCTTGTCTGTTCTTCATTTTTTCTTATTATGTTAAAATTTTAATTTTTAATTTTTTAAGGTAAAGGACAAAATAATTTTTAAAAAAAGTTTTTTAAAGTTCGACAAATTCTTAGAATTTTCATAACCAAAATTTTTTGTTTTTATCAAAAAAAAAAGAACTTTTTGTTTTTAAAAATATAAAACATAAGTAAAAGCTTTGTTTTTTTAAAAATATCTTTTTTCCAGAGGTTCCCTATAAAACCTTTTTTAAAAGTGTGGTTGGTGACTCCCTTTTACCCTATCTCTCGGCGCCCCCTCTCCCTCGCTGCTTACCTTCCCTAAACCTAGAGACAGGTGCCCATTTACAGCTGGGTGATTTGGGGGCCCGTACTTAACCCAAGGCGCGCAACTTGTAACCACACTCGATGCTGCTTAACCTTGGGGGGGGAAAAAGCAAAGTGCTCTGACCACTGAGCTATCCCGTTCCGCACTGTCAAGAACACAGTTGAAAATCCCCAAGAATCACAGATTATTTCAGTATATTTCTGCCCAAACAATGGAAACTGGATCAGTCCCTGGAGTGATTGTTTAAAGAACTGAAATTAAAAAAATGGGGAATAAACAGGCAATTTTACTATCTTCATTCAGTGATTCAGTGATTCTTACAAAGAGGTGAATTGTCATTTACATTTTATTTTATTTTATTTAATTCTTTTATACGAGGATGATGGAATAAGCACTTATGTGCTTTTTTGCATCCTGGGTGGCCCGGTGGTCTAGAGGTAACGCGCTGTCTAGAAACATAAAGTCCGGGTCGGAAGTGTGCGGTGGTTCGTATCCGGTTTGGACCCGAAACTTTTTCCCATCCATTAGATCATGAGTGGTGGTCTGGGCGCTAGTCTTTCGGATGAGACGATAAACCCGAGGTCAGTGGTTACACAAATTTATTCAGCGCACGTAAAAGAACCACGGCAACAAGAGAGTTGTCCCTGGCAAAATTTGTAGAAAAAAGCCACTCTGATAGGGAAACAAATACTGTTGCAGACAGGAAAAAAAGAAAAAAAATTGTTGGCGCTGCTCTTGTGGCGACGCGCTCTCCCCGGAAGAGCAGCCGAATTTCACGCAGAAAAATCTGCCGGACTTAAATTGTATAAATAAATAAAAATAAAAAAATCCTGTCCCATTATGTTGTCAAGCCCCATAAGACAGGGTGTCTTTTTTTATCGTGCTACTCCCCACACAATAAAATTATACCATTGTATATTGAACAGTAGTAGACCGGTACTTCGTGCATTCAAAAACAGATTAAGATACACACACTTACTAAGGAATGTATTTCTCGTAAAATGTACTCAAATGTTTATTATAGGATTCCATGCCCAGCCTTTTTTTGGTAACAGTGGCCAAAAGTCAGCATTTGTGAATATCCCCCCTGCCCATAGTCCCTTTCCCGTGAAGGCCTCCTGTAAAGAAATTTGACTTTGGTACGAATATGTGTGTAAAAAACACACATCCACCCACCCCAACACACCCCCCCACCCACAAAACCACACCCACACACCCAAAACCACACACCACACAAACAACAACACACAACACACACACACAACACCAACACACAAATTATTTTACAAAATATTATTATTCAAAAACATCTTCATCTATCTATCTACTATCTATTATCTATCTATCTATCTACATCTATCTATCTATTATCTATCTATCTATCTATCTATCTATCTATCTATCTATCTATATGGGATTTTCTCGCACAGGATAGCAGGTTAGTTTTTTTTATTTACCCACACACACACACACACACAAACACACACACACACACACACACACACACACACACAACACACAACACACCAACACACACACACACACACACACAGCTCAGCAGACTACCATGGTGTACAAGGCCCAGGAGATGACATGGTGTTCCCTGCCTCAGCTGCAGCATTTCTCTAGGGACAGTCAGTGGAGGACTTCTTCATGGAAGTGGAGCCCGTCCTGGCAGCCTACCCCATGAGAGAGGAAATGGCTGCCTACTACATCTTAAGCCATCTGAAGGAAGGGCTCGCAGAGAGATGCTGCTGCACACCGCGGAGGAAAGCGACACCCCAGAGAAGATCATCAGCGTCCTCAGGGCCGTGTTTGGTAACAGGCGACGGATCACCACTCTCTGTCTGCCTTCTACAGTCGGGACCAAATGCCAGAAGAGTCGGTCTTGGACTACTCTCATGTGTTGAGGGGCCTGGAGAGGACCATCCACATGAGGAAGGCAGATGCCCTCAGTGATTACCTGTTGAGGGACAGGCTCATTGAAGGACTTTTCAACCCAGAATTGAGAAAGGAGCTACGCCATTGGGTAGTGAGGAAGCCCCTAGCCACCTTCTTCCAGGCCAGGGATGAAGCATTCAGGCGGTTGAGTGAAGAACAAGAGCATGTGACTGGGGAAAGTAAACTGACAATGACTTTAAAGCAACAAATAGTAGTGTTAGAGAATAAGGTTAAATCCCTGTGTGAGTCAGTTCTGTCAGTTAAGGCTTTAGTTGGAAATGTTTCTACTGGGAAAAGGAAACGTAGAAAGAGAAGGAAGCGTAACAAGAACAAACTTGTAAAAAGTCCCGTTTCAGAGAGATTCGAACTCCCAGTGTGTTACTTTGAATGGTTTCAAACGCTGAAAGATACAGTGTCTTTGGAGAAGACAAGGAAGGATCCTCTGCTAGCTTCACCTAGCATGGAGGATGATGAGTCACAGGAGGGTGAATGGGTGCTGCTGCCCATTCCACCCAAACCAGGTGTTTCTGGTTCTTCCTCATCAAGGAAGGGTAGTGGTCAATCTGAGAAATTGTCCACAGCTGTGATTGAAAGATCTTTGAGATCTTTGACTGTCTTGGAGTGTGCAATTCATCAAGAAAGAGGTCCACAAGCCTATTGAATAAGACCAGCTGTAGCAAGCTCTAAGGTGTTTATCACATGACTGTTCCACTGGACACTCTACAACAATGCCTCAAGCCATGAATAGAGGGGACTCCACCGTAACTACAAAGGGACTGTTAAAGACAAAGGCTGAGCCACCAGCCCTAGGACTACAGGCCTGCATTGAGAACACTTAGCTACAACCATGGCACAGAGTTGCCAAGTCTTCTAGCACAGGGAGACATGTTGGATACTAAAGTGAAGAAAAGGTGTGACAGTACACAGGTATCAACCATTGCCAGGTCTCCCAGCCCACTGAGACTTTCTGGACACTTAATCTAAGAGAAGGGGTGACAGTACACAGATTCAATTTGG
>CM054165.1:679279-700636 GCA_028751875.1 Rapana venosa | reverse complement strand
TTAATAAGTTGTTGTAAGTTCTGACAATTCTTGATAAGATTTTGGTTTTAGCATAAATTTCCCCATAATTTTATAGTTTTACCCATCAAAAAAAAATTAGTTTTAAACTTTCAGTTTTAGTAGAAGATGGGTAAAGCGGAAGTAAGGTAAATGCTTAGTTTTTATATAAAACTATGCAAGTTTTTGGTCCGATGAGGCTTCGCCTCATCGGACCAATAGTTGCCTGGTTTTGGATAAACAGTAAGTGGTTGAGCTTGACTCCACTTTTACCCTATCTCTCGGCGCCCCCTCTCCCTCGCTGCTTTACCTTCCCTAAACCTAGAGACAGGTGCCCATTTACAGCTGGGTGATTTGGGGGACGTACTTAAGCCAAGGCGCGCAACTTGTAACCACACTCGATGCTGCTTAACCTTGGCTGGGGAAAAGCGAGTGCTCTGACCACTGAGCTATCCCGTTCCGCACTGTCAAGAACACAGTTGAAATCTCCAAGAATCACCAGATTATCTTCAGTATATTTCTGACCAAACAATGGAAACTGGATCAGTGCCTGGGAGTGATTGCTAAAGAACTGAAATTAAAAAAATGGGGGAATAAACCAGGCAATTTTACCTACTCATTCATTCAGTGATTCAGTGATTCTTACAAAAGAGGTGAATTGTCATTTACATATTATTTTATTTTATTTAATTCTTTTATATCGAGGATGATGGAATAAGCACTTATGTGCTTTTTTGCATCCTGGGTGGACCGGTGGTCTAGAGGTAACGCGCCTGTCTAGAAAACATAAAGTCCGGGTCGGAAGTGTGCGGTGGTTCGTATCCGGGTTTGGACCCGAAACTTTTTCCCCATCCATTAGATCATGAGTGGTGGTCTGGGCGCTAGTCTTTCGGATGAGACGATAAACCGAGGTCACGTGTGTTACACAAATTTATTCAGCGCACGTAAAAGAACCCACGGCAACAAGAGAGTTGTCCCTGGCAAAATTCTGTAGAAAAAAGCCACTCTGATAGGGAAACAAATACTGTTGCAGACAGGAAAAAAAGAAAAAAAATTGGTGGCGCTGCTCTTGTGGCGACGCGCTCTCCCCGGGAAGAGCAGCCCGAATTTCACGCAGAGAAATCTGCCGTGACTTAAAGTGGTATAAATAAATAAAAATAAATAAATCCTGTCCCATTATGTTGTCAAGTCCCATAAAGACAGGGTGTCATTTTTTATCGTGCTACTCGCCACACAATACATATTATACCATTGTATATTGAACAGTAGTAGACCGGTACTTCGTGCATTCATAAACAGATTAAGATACACACATCTTACTAAGGAATGTATTTCTCGTAAAAATGTTACTCATAATGTTTATTATAAGGATTCCATGTCAGCCTTTGTTTGGTAACAGTGGCCAAAAGTCAGCATTTGTGAATATCCCTCCTGCCCATAGTCCTTCCAGTGAAGGCCTCCTGTAAAGAAATTTGACTTTGGTACGAATTATGTGTGTAAACACACATCCACCCACCCACACACACCCACCCACACACTCACCCACAACAACCACCCACCCACCCACACATCACACACACACACACACACACACGTTTTTGATTTGGTACACAGAATATATATTATATCAAAATCAGGTCTATCTATCTATCTATCTATCTATCTATCTATCTATCTATCTATCTATCTATCTATCTATCTATCTATCTATCTATCTATCTATCTATCTATCTATCTATCTATCTATCTATCTATCTATATGGGATTTTCTCGCACAGGATAGCAGGTTAGTTTTTATTTTACCACACACACAACACACACACACACACACACACACACACAACACCACACACACACACACACACACACACACACACACACAAAACACACACACACACACACAGCTCAGCAGACTACCATGGTGTACAAGGCCCAGGAGATGACATGGTGTTCCCTGCCTCAGCTGCAGCATTTCTCTAGGGACAGTCAGTGGAGGACTTCTTCATGGAAGTGGAGCCCGTCCTGGCAGCCTACCCCATGAGAGAGGAAATAGCTGCCTACTACATCTTCAGCCATCTGAAGGGAGGGCTCGCAGAGAGATGCTGCTGCACACCGCGGAGGAAAGCGACACCCCAGAGAAGATCATCAGCGTCCTCAGGGCCGTGTTTGTTAACAGGCGACGGATCACCACTCTCCTGTCTGCCTTCTACAGTCGGGACCAAATGCCAGAAGGGTCGGTCTTGGACTACTCTCATGTGTTGAGGGGCCTGGAAAGGACCATCCACATGAGGAAGGCAGATGCCCTCAGTGATTACCTGTTGAGGGACAGGCTCATTGAAGGACTTTTCAACCCAGAGTTGAGAAAGGAGCTACGCCATTGGGTAGGGAGGAAGCCCCTAGCCACCTTCTTCCAGGCCAGGGATGAAGCACTCAGGTGGTTGAGTGAGGAGAAAGAACAAGAAGAGAATGTGACTGGGGAAAGTAAACTGACAATGACTTTAAAGCAACAAATAGTAGTGTTAGAGAATAAGGTTAAATCCCTGTGTGAGTCAGTTCTGTCAGTTAAGGCTTTAGTTGGAAATGTTTCTACTGGGAAAAGGAAAACGTAGAAAGAGAAGGAAGCGTAACAAGAACAAACTTGTAAAAAGTCCCGTTTCAGAGAGATTCGAACTCCCAGTGTGTTACTTTGAATGGTTTCAAACACCGCTGAAAGATACAGTGTCTTTAGATAAGACAAGTAAGGATCCTCTGCTAGCTTCGCCTAGCATGGAGGATGAATCACAGGAGGGTGAAGGGGTGCTGCTGCCTATTCCACCCAAACCAGGTGTTTCTGGTTCTTCCTCATCAAGGAAGGGTAGTGGTCAGTCTGAGAAATTGTCCACAGCTGTGACTGAAAGATCTTTGAGATCTTTGACTGACTTGGAGTGTGCAATTCGTCAAGAAAGAGGCCCACAAGCCTATTGAATAAGACCAGCTGTAGCAAGCTCTAAGGTGTTTATCACATGACTGGACACTCTACAACAATGCCTCAAGCCATGAATAGAGGGGACTCCACCGTAACTACAAAGGGACTGTTAAAGACAAAGGCTGAGCCACCAGCCCTAGGAATACAGGCCTGCATTGAGAATACTTAGCTACAACCATGGCACAGAGTTGCCAAGTCTTCTAGCACAGGGAGACATGTTGGATACTAAAGTGAAGAAAAGGTGTGACAGTACACAGGTATCAACCAATTGCCAGGTCTCCCAGCCCACTGAGACATGCTGGACACTTAATCTAAGAGAAGGGGTGACAGTACACAGACTTCAATTGGTTTCTTTAGAGAAAGCCTACAAGAATTCGCAAGCCACAACCATGGGTATACAAACGGACGAGAAGTTTGTTTGTCCAAAAAGCACACTGTAACTTAGAGGTTGACAAAGAAACCTGAACTCTTTCAGAACTGCTAACCTCTGCAATCATGAAGTCTAGCCAGGTTGAACAGTAACTTTCTAGAAAGGGGGGGGGGGGGGGGGTGTAGGGGAAGGAAAGGGGGTTGTAGTTCAATCGTTATAGTGCGCAAAGTGCACACACACACACACACACACACACACACACCACACACACACACACACACACACACACATATATATATATATATATATATATATATATATATATATATATAACATATATATAAATATATATATATTTATATGTGTGTGTGTGCAGCGTGGCTGATCAGCGGTGCCCACGCTGTGCTGACGTCACCAGCTCACCTGTACCCTCTGACGAAAGCTTCTATCACTTACGACGTCATCACCAAGTCCCTACAAAGCTCTGCCTTGCCCGAACCCTGTCCTTTCCTGGTCCAGACCAGTCTTTCCAGTGTCCCCACATTCCTCTTCGATGGCTCTCCTCGTTCTATCCCCACTTTCAATCTCAACCGACCTGAAAACGATCTCACGGGTCAATTTTCTTTCGCGTTTACGATTCAACCAGATTTTTTGGATGGCGTCATTTTTGAATACTGCAGCAACGTCACAAGCAATAGCACGATCCAGTTTATCAAGGGAGAGTTGCAGGGCGGGAGAGTGAACCTGACATTCGGTGACGTTAATGGCGTGATAGTTTCTATGACGTCATCTAAAACATTGTCCAAGGGGGAGTAAAGACGGTTGTTTTCGTCGTGTCTCAAAACGCAAGCAAGATAAAGGTTAATAACGACGACTGGGCCATGCAAGTGCACAGCACAACTGCTCCTTTTAAGGTCAGTATAAGTGTGAATTAGAGAGAAAATGGCTTGGGGGTTGAAGGGTTCTTTTATATTTCTATGTTGAAATCGTTGGTTTCTACACATTACTTCAGCACACTGTCGCTTATGGTTCCTTCATTTGTGTGCGCTGTGCTGTGCTGTGCTGTGCTGTGCGTTGCGTTGCGTTTCATTCATTCATTCATTCATTCATTTAATCGTTCATTCATTCATTCATTCATTCATTCATTCATTCATTCATTCAATCGTTTGTTCGTTCGTTCGTTCATTCATTCATTCATTCATTCATTCATTCATTCATTCATTCATTCATTCATTCATTCATTCATTCTATCGTTCGTTTGTGTTTGGTCCCTACAAGCATGGCTTCGGTTTTATCTGCGTTTAACTGTAACTTGTTTTGTATCATCCAGTTCATTCATTCATTCATTCATTCATTCATTCATTCATTCATTCATTCATTCATTCATTCATTCACTCACTCATTCGATCGTTCATTAATTGATCAATCAATCAATTAATTCATTCATTCATTCACAACAAACATAACATTTTACCTGAAGAATCCACCTAACAGCCATTGACTTAACGCACACACATGCGAGAGCTCCACCCTTTCATTCTAACATTGTCTATAATAACAACATTTATCATCATTATGGATCATGCAGTATTCTGGAGCCTTTCGTATTGGAGAATCGTGTGATGGAGGCTCCTACTTTCTGGGACAAATGCTCTGCGCGGCTGTGTACCTGAATGCTCTTGACGATGACGAGGACTACAAGCTGTACTGTCAAAACGTGTCCAGCGCTAACCGCCTTGACTCGGGTATCTCGTGTGTGTGTGTGTGTGTGTGTGTTGTGTGTTGTGTGTGTGTGTGTGTGTTGTGTGTGTTGTGTTGTGTGTATGTGTGTGTGTTGTGTTGTGTGTATGTGGGTTTATGTGTGTATGTGTGTATGTGTGTGTGTTGTGTGTTGTTTTGTGTTGTGTTTGTGTGTGTTGTGTGTTTGTGTTGTGTGTGTGTGTGTGTTGTGTGTGTGTGTTTTTGTGG
Organism: Rapana venosa; assembly: GCA_028751875.1. Taxonomy (NCBI): domain Eukaryota; kingdom Metazoa; phylum Mollusca; class Gastropoda; order Neogastropoda; family Muricidae; genus Rapana; species Rapana venosa. The sequence continues at coordinate 695,336 of CM054165.1, read as the reverse complement.
GTTGTTGTTGTTGTTGTTGATTGTTGACGTTCTTTAAAATGTGTGTTTGAGTGTTTGTGTGTGTGTGTTGTGTGTGTGGTTTTGTGTGTTGTGTTTGGTGGAGAGAAAAGAGGAGAGAGAGTGAGAGAGAGAGAGAGAGATGGAGAGAGAGGAGAGAGATAGGGGGGTGTGTGTGTAGTGTGTGTATTTTGTGTGTGTGTGTGTGTTGTTGTTGTTGTGGTTGTTTGTTGTTTGTTTGTGTTTGGTGGTGGTGGTGGTGTGGTGGTGGTGGTTGGTTGGTGGTGGTGTTGTGTTTTGTTGTGTGGTGTGTGTGTTGTGTGTGGGTGTTGTGTGTGTGTGTGTTGTGTGTGAGTGTGCGTGCGGCGTTCGCGTTTATTATTTTGCATTTATTTTTTTTTCGAGGATAATGGAATAAGCACTCATGTGCTTTTTTTATATAAAGTCCCTGTGTGTATGCAGTTTTGTACATTTTGTCATCCTTTTTCCCACCAGCACACAATGCCTACACTTACGAAAAGCGAACGGTTTTAACGTGTGAGCAAGATATTTTGCGTCGTTCCGCACGGGACGTCGGTAATATGTTCTCATCTTATGTGTGGTGTGTGTGTATGTCTGTGTGTGTGTGTGTGTGTTGTGTGTGTGTGTGTGTGTGAGTGTGTGTGTGTGTGTGTATGTGTGTGTATGTTTGTGTGTGTGTGTGTGTGGTTGTTGTTGTTGTTGTTGGTGGTGGTGGTGGTGGTGTGTGGTGTGTGTGTGTGTTGTGGTGTAGTGTAGTATAGTGCAATGTAGTGTAGTGTTGTGTGGCATGTGTGTGTGTGTGTGTGTTGAGTGTTTGTGTGTGTTGTTGTTGGTGGTGGTGGTAAGGGTTATGGTGGATGGTGTGTGTGTGTGGGTGTGAGAGTGTTTATGTGTGTGTGTGTAGTGTAGTGTGTTGTTTTTGTTGTTGTTGCTTTTTGTTGTGTGTGGAGTGGTTGTGTGTGTTCTTTTTTTTCTCTCTTTCTTCCTCTTTTTCTGTCTTTCTCAGTTGGTTTAACCTTTCTTTTTTCTTTCCGCACAGTTTTTTTCCCCACACTGCTAGCCTACCCCTTTTTCACCATCCTACCTTCATGTCTCTCTTTCCGTTTTTCCCCTTCCTTCATTCCTTCTTTCTCTCCCCCCCCCCCCCCCCCCGTTTTGCTTTTTTTCTTCTTTCGTTCCTTTCTTTCTTCCTACTTTTCTTTATTTCCTTTCTTCTTGACTGCCTTTTTTTCTTCGTTTCTTCGTCTTTCTTTTCTTTTTTTTTCCACCTGCCTTTTTCTACCTTCCATCTTTCCTTCTTTCCTTCCTTCCTTCCTTCCTTCCTCCCGTCCTTCTGGTCTTCCCTCCTTCCTGCTCTTCAGTCAAGCAAAATCACTTTAATCATTCCATGAAGGGGAATTACAATACTGACAGGGGACGGGATAGCCTAGTGGTTAGAACATTGCGCTCGCAATCTGACGACCCGGGTTTCATTCCCGTTCTAGGGGATAGTTTCCCCTAGAGTTAACATCAGTGCAGACTCCACACTCTCCCCAAAAGTTTTTCAGATGAGACTATAAACCGAGGATGCCGTCTGCGAACCCACCCAGAACATCTTGCGCACACGTTAAATCCTGTTCCACTTTTCGTAAGAATAGGCCATTGTGTGCCGGTGGGAACGGATGACAAAATTTACAAAACGGCATACACACGGGGACAGGATGTAAAAAGCCCTTAAGTGCTTATTCCATTATCCTCGACATAAAAGAATAAATAATAATAATAAAGAATACAGGCACATTCATACGTATAATTATCTCGAAAGACACAAGAAAAATACAGTTTAAATTGGTGTGAACAGTGCAAGATAGCTTCAAAACCCAAAACAAAAAAATTCCCGACAAAAAAACAATAAAAAATAAAAATAAAAATTAAAATTAATCACACACAAACACACACACCGCGCGCGCACACACACACGCACACGCACGCACACACAGCGTACACACAAACACACACACACGCACCCACAGCGAACGCGCGCGCGCGCGCGCCGCACAACACACACACAACACCACACACACACACACACACTAATGTACATCTGAAAATAAAGTTTGACTTTGACTTTGACCTTTAACTTTGACTTGACTTTGACTTTGAAATACACACACTCACACACACCACACACACACACACACACACACACACACACAACACACACACACACACACACACACACTCCACACACACACACACACCACACACACACCAATGTAGGAATACAATGTTGTAAAAACCATTGATTGGAACAGACATAATCATAAACTCATATAAACTTATTGTTTACGTGTGCACGCACATTCTTCTCTCATTCTAGGGGTGCCCCAGTGCTCTACCTTCGGACCTAAGATCTACCGGGAGCTCGTTCACCTTTGGCCTTTGGTCGTCACAAGCTTGGCCTATGACGTCGTGACCTTGACCCCCAGACAGCATCCGGGCAACTCCGAGCAGTGCCCCGACTTCGAGAAAGATAATGAAAAATTCAACCACTGGACCTGGAAAATGGACGGCTCTCGGAGCCAGACTCTGGAGGTTAGAGTTGTTCGCAAACTACTAACAACGACAACGACGACGACAACAACAACAACAGCGCAACCAGCAGCAGCAGCAGCAGCAGCATTAGCAGAAGCAGCATCATTGGCAGCAGCAGCAGCAGCAGCAGCAGAAGCAGCAGCAGCAGCAATAGTAGTAACAGTACCAAAAACACAAGCCAAAACAAACCATTTATTCGACTCTGGAGGTTAGAGTTATTCGCAAACTACTAACAACGACAACGACGACAACAACAACGAAACCAGCGGCAACAACAACAGCAGCAGCAGCAGCAGCAGCAGCAGCAGCAGCAGCAGCAGCAGCAGCAGCAGCAGCAGAAACAGTACCCCAAACCAAACCAAAACAAACCATTTACCTACTACTACTACTACTACTACTACTACTACTACTACTACTACTACTACTACAGGACAACAACAACAACAACAACAACAACAGCAAAGCAACAATAATATGATAACGATGATGACGACAACAATAATAAACACCAACAGTAATCATCCATCATCATCATCATGGTGGTGATGATGATAATGATGATGATTATAATATATATAATACTAAGAAGAAGAAGAAGAAGAAGAAGAAGAAAGAAGAAGAAAAAGAAGAACAACAACAACAGCAGCAGCAACAGCAACAGCAACTACAACAAAAACAGCAGCAGCAGCAGCAACAACAACAACAAAGAGAAAATAGTAGTAGTTTTTGTTGTTGCTGTTGTGTACTGCTATGTTGGGAGGAGACAGTGGATTCTCTGGCTAAATAAGAAGCTTCAGAAAGTTTATATACAAACAAATTGAATACGACTGATTTAATGTCATCACCAGATGAATCCAAATCAGAATTGACAAATTCTGTATACGCTTAACTTCAGAAATGGCGTGTTGAAAGTCTTTCTTCCCCAAGAAATATTTATATAGGGACAATTGTGTATAAATTACGATAAAATGCTCGGAACACAACATCCTCAAAAATTTGTCAAATGATCCTTTGCTCACTCTCTGTCAGTTCAGTGTGTACTTTCCAATTGAAGTATTCTTTAAAAAATGTATTCAAAGAAGGGAATGATACACGTGGGGATGCCGGGGCCTATCAGTATAAATACCACCCCCACCTTCTGGAAATACGGTGCTAGGAATTCCCTCCCTTTGTTTCTGCCTTGTTCCTTTTCTTCCTGTCATCTCCTTCTTCACTATTTTCTGCCTTCTTGGTCCAGCCTTCTGCCTTTTTTCCAGAAAGACTCAAAAGATTTTCTCTCCCATGCCAAAGTTGGATGTGCTGGGTCTGACTAGTCAGGCGCTTAATGGCAGCGAGAGGCATTTTCGCTCATATGACAGATAAAAATGGTGCTGTCTGAGCGTTCGACGACGACGAAGAATACGTTATTCATGATTCTTTCCCATGACCCTACATACTCCCACATCAACAGTCTGATTATAAATGTTGGCTTGTCTGTCACCCAGTAGTTAGTAGACATTAAAACAAGGAGAAATATAACAACAAGAACAACAACTACTGCTGCTTCTACTACTACTACTACTGCTGCTGCTGCTGCTGCTGCTGCTACTGCTACAGCTACTGCTGCTGCTGCTGCTGCTGCTGCTACTACTACTACTACTACTACTACGACGACGACGACGACGACGACGACGACTACTACTACTACTACTACTGCTACTGCTGCTGCTGCTGCTGCTGCTGCTGCTGCTGCTATTCCTGCTGGTGGTGGTGGTGCTGCTACTACTACTACTACTACTCTCACTACAACAAAAGGCATATTTTATTTTCAGCCTTTAATAAATATAACAATAAAAAATGAAGTTTTTATAGCGCTATATCTTGGAAAGACAAATCAAAGCGCTCGCATTCAACCTACTCTTACAGTCATGCAACCAATAACAAACGATCAATAGTTTACACAAACAGATATTACAAAAAGGGTAGGCTGCAAACCAAATCTACGAAATAAAAATTACAACAGTCAAAACTAGTTTTTCAAAAGCACGCAAACACACACACACACGCACGCACGCACGCACGCACGCACGCACGCACGCACGCACGCACGCACGCACGCACGCACGCACGCACGCACGCGCGCACACACGCACAAAGGTAATACATTTTGGCAGGGTGATGGGACATCAGTTAGTGAAGGTGGGGACAGTTCTGATATGAAACAGGAGGGGAAAATCTTAGGCTTAAAATAAATGTGTCTTGAGGCTGGATTTAAAAGCCTCATAAGTAGGCTTTTGGCGAAGAGAGAGAGGGAGGTAATTCCAGGTCGATGGACCCGACATAGAGAAAAAGCGGCAGCCAACAGTGGATTTCTTGAATCTAGGTATTCGTAAGCACAAGGTATCTGCAGCAGAGTGGAGGGAACGTGAAGGAATGTACAGGTGAAGACATTCACAGAGGTAGGAGGGTGCAGTTTCGTAGAGACATTTGTAACAGAGGGTACTGATCTTATAGTTTACTTTCTGTGGCACAGGCAGCCAGCGGAGAGATCGCAGGAGAGAGTTAATGTGCTCAGATTTTCTCTTTTTGAGGACAAGTTGAGCTGCAGAGTTTTGTATACATTCATATGTTCATTTCTAAAGTCCTTGAAAAAGTTGTTCTGAACAACTCAACAGCCATCTTCATTCCAATAATCGCCCCCCTTTTCGTCTGCCTTGGGGTCAACCACGCCCGGGGCCCCTTTTGTTCCAAAAACCCCTTTAAAATCCAACGCCAAAACAACGCCAACCCGGACAAAAATCTCCTCCTCACGTCTTCTCGCTTTTTTGCGCCTTCGTACACTAAGACCAACCACTCTCTCCCCTTCCCCAAAGCAACTTGGGGTCTTGGCCTCCCTCCCTGTTTTGGTTCAACCTCCCCGACGACCAAACAGGCAGAAACAAATTCAATCATCCTCCACTTCACATAAAAAATCTCTCGACAGCCATCTTTTTTATGCGCGCCTCGGGGGTTTTTCCCTTGGGGAGGGGGGTTTTTAAAACTTTTTCTCCCCTAAACAAAAAATTTTTTTAACCCCTTTTAAAAATTTAAAAATTTAAAAATAAGAACGTTAATTTTAAAAGCAAATCAAACCCCGAAACCTCTTGTAGACCAAACAAAACTGTTTCCACAAACAGTTCAAAAATTTGGCCCAAACCCCCTTATAAAATTTTAAAAATCCGGGGTTTTCAAAACAACGAAACCACCCACAAAAAAAACCCCCAAACCCCCAAAAAAGGGAAATATTTTTTTGGCGGGTATGGGTCAGTTTAAAAGGGTACCTTTTTAAACGGGAAGGGAAAAACCCAAAAATAAATTTCTTAGGCTGGAAAAAGAAATTGCTTTTTGGCGGGGGTCTTCCCAGCATAACCCCTAAAAAACCCCCAAACCCGTTTTTCAAACTAAGGTTCGTAAAAATCAAAAAAAAGAAAAAAAAAAATCTGAGCATAAACTCCCCCTCTTGCAACTCTCCACTGGTTTCCCGGTCACAGAGAAAAAAGATCAGAACCCCCTGTTAAAAAAATGGTCCCCAAAAACCCAAAACAGCACCATCCTACCTTTGAAGGGTCTTCACCTTACATTTCCTTCTCGTTCCTTCCGCCTGTTTTGCAATATTTTTTTTTTCTAATCCAGATTCAACAAATCCTCTGTTGGCCGTCGCTTTTTCCTTTTTATTGCGGTTCCCATCGACCGGGAAATGACCCCCTCTCTTCTTCGCCAAAACCTTCTTATGGGGTTTTTTAAATCCAGCCCAGACATATTTATTTAAAACCTTTTAAGACTTTCCCCTTTCTTTTTTCCCATCTCATTTCTGTCCCTTGCCCTCAACACCAAAATCCCCATCACCCTGCCGGGGGCCACAACCTCTGTGTTAATTTTGGTGCTGTGCGTCCTGTGCTCCCGTGCCGTGCTCGGGCAGGGTTGGTATAAAAATTTTGAATTTGTAAAAAAAGCTATTAATTGTAATTTGTTGCTTTTTTTAGAGTAGGATGAATTCAACCGCTTTATTTTTTTTTTTGCGGGATAATAGCTTTTATATAAATTTTTTTTTATTATTTTTAATACTCGAAGAGATTTTTGGAAAATTTGACGGCAGACCAGCCAAGAGAGAACGCAATATCCAGACGTGAAAGAATGAGAGAAAAAACCCAATTTGGATTTTGCATCAGTGAACGGGTTTTTTCGAATTGCAATAATACGCCGTAATTGAAAGAAAGCATGACTGACGGGCCCTGGGTGATGAATTTTTGCATAGAGAGGGGTGTTGTCGGAAACAACACCGGGAAATCCCTTTCACAACAGGGAAAAAGGGGACGGGAAGTATTGTCCAGTTTCTTTTTGAAGTTGTTGTTTGGAAGAGATTTTTTGTATTTGATCCCTACGAGAGGCTTCGGTTTTTTTTAGGTTTTTTTTTTTTTTTTTTGGGAAAAAATGGGCCCCCAAAAAAAAAGGGGGCCCGGGGGGAACCGGGTTTTTGGGGGGGGTTTTTTTTTTGGGGAATTTTTTTAAAAAAAAAAAAAAAGGGAAATTTTAAAAAAAAAAGGAAAAAAACCCCCTTTTTCCCCCCCCTTTTTTTTTTCGGGTTTTTGTTTTTCCCCCAAAAAAAAAAACCAAAAAAACCCCCCCCAAAAACCAAAGGGTTTTTTTGGGGGGGTAAAATTTTTTAAAAAAAAAGGGTTTTTTGGGGGAAAAATTTTTTTTGGGGGGAAAAGGGGTTTTCAAAACCCCCCCCGGGGGGGGGGAAAAAAAAAACGTTTTGGGGGAAATTTTACCCTTTTTGGGGGGTTTTTTGGTTTTGGGGGTTTTTTTTGGTTTTTTTGTGGGGAAGGGGGGGTTTTTTTTCCCCCCCTTCCACCCGGGGCCCCCAAATTTTTTTTCGGGGTTTTGGGGGGGCCCCCCCCCCCCCCCTTTTTTTTTTTTTGGGGGGGGGGTTTTTAAAGGGGGGGTTTTTTTTTTTAAAATTTTTTTTTTTTTGGGGGTTTTTTTTTTTTTAAAGGTTTTGGGGTTTTTTTTTTGGGGGGTTTTTTTGGGGGGGGGGGGGGGGTTTTTGGGGGGGGGGTTGGGGAAAAAAAAGGGGGGGGTTTTTTTTTGGGGGGGGGTTTTTTTTTTTTGGGGGAAAAAATTTTTGGGGGGGGGGGGGTTTTTTTGGGGGGGGGTTTTTTGGGGGGGGGGTTGGGGGGGAAAAATTTTTTTTTTTTGGGGGTTTTTTTTAAAAAAAGGGGGGTTTTTGGGGGGGTTTTTAAAAAAATTTTTTTTTTTTGGGGAAGGGGTTTTGGTTGGAAAAATTTTTTTGGGGGGGGGGGTTTTGGGGGGGGGTTGGGGGTTTTTTTTTGGGGGGGTTTTTGGGGGAAAGGGGGGAATTTTAAGGGTTTTTTTTTTTGGGGAAAGGGAAAAAGGGGGTTTTTTAAAAGGGGGGTTTTTTTTTTTTGGGGGGGGGGGGAAAAAGGGGGGGGTTTTTAAAAAAGGGGGGGGAAAAAAGGGGGGGGGTTTTAAAGGGGAAATTTTTTAAAAAAGGGTTTTTTGGGTTTTTTTTTGGGGGGGGGGGAGGGGGGTGTTTTTAAAAATTTTTGGGGGGGGGGGGGGGGGGGGATGTGGTTTTTAAGGGGTTTTTGGGGGGGGTTTTTTTTGGGGGGGGAAAAAAAAAAAGGGGGGGGTTTTTGTGGGGTTTTTTTTGGGGGGTTTTGGTTTTTGGGGGGGGGTTTTAGTGTTGGGGGGGGGTGGGGAAAAGGGGTGTGTGGGGGGGGGGGGGTTGGGGGGAGGGGGGGGGGTTTTGTGTTGGGGGGGGGGTTTTTTTTAAAAAATTTTGTGGGGGGGGGTGTTGTTAAAGGGGGGGTTTTGTGGGGTTTTTGGGGGGGATGTTGTGTTGGGGGGGGGTTTTGTGTTGGGGGGGGGGTTTTTTTTGGGGGGGGGGGGGGGGGGGGAGAGGGGGGGGTGTTAGGGGGGGGTTTTGGGGGGGGGGGGGGGGGGGGGGGGGTTTTTTTTTGGGGGGGGGGTTTGGGGGTAAATTTTTTTTTAAAAAAAAACTTTAAAGGGGGGAAAAAAGGGTTTTTTAAAAAATTTTTTTTTTTTTTTTTTAAAGGGGGGGGGGGGTTTGGGGGGGGGGGGGGGGAAAAAGGTTTTTTTAAAAAAAATTTTTGGGGGGGGGTTTGGGGGGGGGGGGGGGGTTGGGTTTGGGGGGGGGGGGGGAAAAAATGGGGTTTTTTAAAGGGGGGGGGGGGTTTTGGGGGGGGGGGGGGGGTTGGGGGGAAAGGGGGGGGGTTTTTTTTTGGGGGGGGGGGTTGGGGGTTTTTTGGGGGGGGGGGGTTTTTTTAAAAGGGTTTTTTTGGGGGAAAAAAGGGGGGGTGTTTTAAAGGGGGGGGTTGGGGGGGTTTTTTGTGGTGTTGGGGGGGGGGGGGTTTTTGTTTGGGGGGGTTTTGTGTTTGGGGGTTTTTTGGTTTTTTGGGGGGGGGGGTTTGGGGGGGGGAAAAAAAAATTTTGTTTTGGGGGGGGGGTGTGTGTAGGAGAGGGATGTGTGTGTAGGGAGGGGATGTGTGTGAGGGTGTGTGTGTAGAGGGGATGTGTGTGTAGGAGGGGGATGTGTGTTGTTGGGGTGTGTGTGGAGAGGGGTGTGTGTGGGGTAGGAGAGGGATGTGTATGTGTAGGAGAGAGGATGTGGTGTGTGTGTGTAGGAGAGGGATGGTTGTGTGTAGGAGTAGGGGATGGTTGTGTAGGAGAGGGGATATGTGTTGAGGGATGTGTGTAGAAGGGATTGTGTGTGTAGAGGGGATGTGTGTGTATCTATTTTATATTTAAAATTTTCTTTTTCTTTTATATCGAGGATAATGGAATAAGCACTCATGTGCTTTTTTACATCCAGTCCCAGTGTGTATGCGGTTTTATAATTTTTGTCATATGTTTCCACCGGCACACAATGGCCGACTCTTCCGAAAAGCGGTACAGGATTTAACGTGTGCGCAAGATGTTCTGCATGCGCTCGAACACGGGGCCTTGGTTTATAGTCTCATCCGATGGTCTTATCGAGGGGATGTGTGTGTAGGAGAGGGGATGTGTGTGTAGTAGAGGGGATGATTGTGTGTAGGAGTGGGGATGTGTGTAGAGGGGATGTTGTGTAGAGGGATGTGTAGTGTGTGTGTAGAGGTGATGCGTGTGTGTAGGTAGAGGGATTGTGGTGTGTGCATTTGTTGCAAGAGTGTATAGAAGGTGTGTGTATTTAGAGGGATGTGTGTATGTATGTGTGTGTGTCTGTGTGTGTATTTTTAGGGAGAAGAGATGTGCCTGTGTCGATGTGTACGTGCGCGTGCGTGGCGCGTGCATTTTATTCGTGTAGTGTATGTGTGTATCTATACGTGTTTTGCGTGCGTGCTTGTGTGTGTGTGTGTGTTGCGTGCGTGCGTGATAATGTGTATTCTACTTGTATGCGTGCGTGCGTGTGTGTGTGCACACCACGTACGTGTACATGTGTATGTGTGCGCCCGCGCAAGCCTGCGCTCGTGATTGTACATATGCGTACACGCGCACAAACCCTTTGTTTTTGCAGAGAATGTCCACGCGGAGTTCCAAAACAGTGCCAACACGACGTTGCTCAACGTCACCTATGGCAAAGACTATGGTCTGGAGGCCTGGAAATTCTTGGGTTTGGAGTGGAACTACGGCTTGGGTAAGGTGAGGTATACCATTTTCTTATTGTCGTCTTCTTCTTCTTTTCCCCCCTCAAAATTCACGCGCACATTATATACTACACACACATATATACACATACACACGCACGCACGCACACAAGTCCTTCGGATGAGACTATAAACGGAGTGCGAACGCATGCAGAACATCTTGCGCACGCGTTAAATCCTGTTCCGCTTTTCGAAAGAGTAGGCCATTGTGTGCCGGTGGGTACAGATGACAAAATTTACAAAACCGCATACACACGGGGGCTGGATGTAAAAAAAAGCACATGAGTGCTTATTCCATTATCCTCGATATAAAAGAATAAATGAAATAAATAAATAAATAAAATAAAGACTCGCACGCACGCACACGCACTACACAATACATATACATACACACATATCCACTACACACACTCACTACGCAACTACGCAAACACTACACACTTCACACATACACTACACACTACAAAGTACACACTACACTCACACACACACACTACACACTGCACACAAATTACGCACTACACACTACACACATTACACATAAAATTTGAATTTGGCATTTGATATTGGAAAAGGTCTCTAGTATAGTCCTATAGGGCATTTTATTATAGTTTCATTAACGTTTATGACTTTTTATGTTTTGTTTTCCTCTTTTTTTATATAAAAAAGTACCTTTTCGCTTTGCGCGGTTTCTTTTCATATTAGAATACCCCCTCCCCCCCTTCCTGCGCATTCTTCAGTAGGACCTCCACCACCACCTCAATTCTCACACCCCCCTTATGTATTTTTTTCTCGCCTAATATCACTGAGAGTGAACAGACGTAAAATCGAAGACAACATCAACAACACATTACACACACATTACACACTTCACCAACACACACTACACACAACCCACTACAAAGTACACACTGCACACACCCCCCTAAACACACACACTACACACACACTACAGTACACAGACTACACCACACACACACGCGCGACACACACACACACACACACACACACACACACACACACTACACACACTACACACACACACACACACACCCCACACAACACACACACACACACACAACAAAAACACACACAACACACACACACACACACACACACACACACACACACACACACACACACAACACACACACACACACACACACACACACACACTACTTTTTCGACTTTTCACTGTTTTTAAAAACAAAAATCCAATCACCAGAAAAACGGTATCACCCCATTGTAAAACCCTCCGCCTTCTCCCCCTCCACCCCTCTCTTCGCAAACCATTCCCCTCTCCCCTCCCCTCTCTCTCTTTCCCCCCTTTCTCTCTTTCCCTCCCCTCTCTCTCTTTCCCTCTCTCTCTTTGTTTTGTTTGGTTTGTTTTGTTCTTTGTTCGCACATTTTGTCTTATTTCTCGCGCGCGCGCGCGCATGTGTGTGTATGTGTGTGTGTGTGTGTGTATGTGTGTCAAGTCAAAGTCAAACTTTTATTTTCAGATGGTACATTGAATAAGCAGTGCATTTGCTTTTTTTCATCAAGCCATCTATCTAAAGAAAGAAAAAAAAAGCGAGAAAAAAAAGATAATGTATATGCAGACATAGAATAAAAAAAAACCTAATCTATGGTAAACTATACAAATCAAACAAAAAAACCAATAACATATGCATATGTGGAATTAAAATAAAACAAAAAACCCAGAAAAATATGAGACCATACAATTCAAATAATTCAAAAATCTTGAAAAAAAAAATACCCGTCCATAACACAAACAAACAAGCAACAAAAAAAAACCCAAAACCAAAACAAACAAGAAGACAAAACAGAATAAAAATATAAAAAAACCACACCAACTGCTTCCCTCCGCCCCCTCCCCACACACATGTACACACAAACCTTAAACCCATACAAACAACTGAAAAAAAACAACAACAAAAGGATGAATCAACAAGGACAACCACAAAAAGGGAAAAAAACAACAAACAAACACAAATATACATACACAACAACAACAGCGACAATAACTAACATAGGACAAGAATAACAGCCAAGACAAATGAAGAACAATATAGAACTAACAAAAGACGAGAAAAAGAGTCCAAAAAATATCCCCTCCCCTCCCCAAGAAAACCACCCAAAACCCAAAACAAACAAAAGGCAAAAAAACCAGAATCCCACCCCCACCAATACCAACAAAAACAACAACAACAACCAAAATTAATGGATATAAACAGAGAAAACTGATGTACATTTAAACACTTACATACACATACACATACACATCCTCACCCATACCCCTTTACCACATAATATACTCATATATAAGAAAAACAAGAATAACCAACAGCTATTGGATTCAGAGCAAAGAAGTATAACAAAGACATTCATTTCCTCCCTTTCCCCGGGTCATATACACACATGTATATGTGCTTTTTGGTTTGAGGCAGAGCAACGTTAATCCTTCGATCAAAGAATAAATTCAGGCAATGTAAATCCACCCAGCAATAACAATTTAGCTCATCTAGTACAATGAACCAGAAAACTAACAGTGACAAAACTAAATAGATCAGCATATTTATGTGTAATACAAAAGAACATAAAAAGGCCAAAACAGAAAGAAAGTAAAAAACCAAAACCGAACCAATTACACAACACACACGCACTCACACAACTTGTACACACACACTTGTACACACACACACACACACACACACACACACACACACCCCCACACCACACACACACACACACCACATCAGATTCAAAGCGTGCTGGGTTGATATCATATCAACCCATATATATATCAATGTTTAAAACATGTACTCTATATGAATATGAAAACTTGGTCATACTGATTTTAATGACAAGAAAACGTCAGTGACACTTAAATCACTCTCTTAATTTACAAGTGTGTTCTGTACTTTTATTCATGAAAATCTTTTTAGATGTGTTTTAAAACTGATTTTTGCTTTTAAAAACACTTAAAATTTTTGGGGGGAGTTTATTCCATAGGTCACTGCCTGAATACAAGAGGCTCGATTTAATAGGTTATTTCTGGGTCTTGGGAAATGTTAGCAAATGGTTGTGTCTATGTTGGTTAACTTAAAAAGCTTTGGTAATCTTGGGAGGTGCATTTTGATTAACAACTTTTTGCATAAACACAGTTTTATTGAATGAAAGTCGGTTTCGAAATGTCAGGACATTTATTTCCCTTATAATCCTCAATTGTCAGGGTGCTTCTTTTTAACAATACAAGTTTTACTGCTCTTTTATATAAGCGTGAATAAAATTTCAAGTTCGTTCCACTGCGGGAAATCCCAAATAGTTGACGCAAAGTCAATGATTGGTAGAATGTGACCGCAAAAAAATAGTTTTTCGAGAATGATTATTTAGAAAGTGTTTATTTTGGATAATTGAAGTAGCCTGTGAGCTAGGCGTTTACCTAGTGACATATGTGATCAGTCCAAGTCATATTTTTGTCAATGGTAACACCTAATATTTTTGTGAGTCAACTTCTTCAACTATTCCGTTTTCCAACACAGAGGGTTTAAACCTATCATTCATTTTTTGCCTTTTCGTCTTCTGATACTACATACATTTTTTTTTTGTGCATTAAGGACATGTGGTTTAATTGAGTCCAAATAACAATCTGCAATACTGTATTGAAGTTTGGCGAGTTAATCTGCTGGGGTCTGAATCACTACAAAAGAGAGTGGTATCGTCAGCAAACATTTCACAGTTACAAATTTTAAAAAAACAGGGTAAATCATTTACATAGACTGAAAACAAGATGGTCCCAATACGAGCCTTGTGGTACCCATGTCTAAATGGGTAGTAGTTTCTGATGCTTGGTTATTTACAGATACAAAACTGCTGCCTATTGGGCGAAAATTTTTCTAAATATTGGATAACTTCAGGTGGCAGTTTGTACAATTCTAATTTACGCAATAACAAAGAGTGGTTGATCACATCAAAATGCTTTTTCAAAGTCAACAAAAAGGGGGCCAGTAAACTTATTGTCATTTATATTGTGCAGGAGACTGTCAGTGAGCTGAGTTAGAGCAGTGTGGACAGAATAGTTTTTACGAAAACCCCCTGATTGATCCTCGTGCAATAGATTGTTTTTCTAAAGTAAAAAAATTTAGGATGTTTGTATGTGTTTTTCAATTTGGGGTTTAGATAGTACAAAAGAGAATTGAAATTGGCCTGTAATTTGAAGGAGAAGAGCAGTCACCTGATTTATGGACAGGTATAACTTTTGCCTTTTAAACTTTAGAGGAAAACATCTTTTCTCAATACACAAGTTGTATAGATAAGTTAGTGTTTCAACAATAACCGGACTAGCGAGTTTAAAATTTTCCGAGCAAACTAACTTGTCTAGATCACGTGTTCTAGAATTCGTTTGCATTTTTAGCTTTCTAATACATCAAAGGTTTCATTTGGCTGGAGATTAAATGGAAAGTTAATATGTTTTGAGTTAATATATTTTTGTAGTAATGAAGATCATTTTTTGCTTGACTTGTCACCTGTTATAACTTTATTGCTACATTTGAAAAATGGCTGGGTTTAATTCATCAGTTGATATGTCTTTAATGAACTGTTGACTTTTTGAAACATGTTTATTTCATAATGTATTGATGGCTTTCCAAATCTGGCGAGAGTCCCCTAGTGGTAATTAACACAACTGTTGAAAGTAATTACGCTTTGATCGCGTTTAATGAATTCACTTATTCCTTTGTGTCCCTGAATTGTTCATGTGTACCATGGGTTTTCAGGTGTTTCTTAAGTTTATCTCAGATTCTATGTCTTTTGTTATCCATGGAGGTTTTGGTTTTTTCTTTAAAAATCTTTTTTTTTTTTATAAAGGGAAACATGTTTGTCATACACAGATAAATATGTTAACCCAAAATTCAGCAGGCTTCATCGGGGTCCTCTGATTTGGGATACATCGTTTTAATGGTAGTCATCAGGTCCGAAAGAAAATTATCCCCACAGAAGTGTTTGAATCGTCGTAATATATAGTTTTATACCCAACTTTAGGAATTGTGTGTGTTGTGTGTGTGATGTGTGTGGGTTGTGGGTGTGTGTATGTATGTGTGTGTAATGTGGTGTCTGTGTGTATGTGTGTGTATGTTTTTTGTGTCTGTGTGTGTGTCTGTGTGTGTCTCTGTGTGTGTATGTGTGTGTATGTGGGGTGTGTCTGTTTGTGTATTTTGTGTGATGTGTGTATGTGTGTATGTATGTGTAAAGTGAGTGTGTGCTGTGTGGTTTTGTGTGTGGTGTGTGTATGTGTGCGTGTCTGTGTGTGTCTGTGTGTGTCTGTTTTGTATATATATATGTGTGTGTGGTGTATTATGTGTGTATTTTGTGTGTCTGTGTGTGTTGTGTGTGTAGGGTTTGTGTGTCTGTGGGGTGTCTCTGTGGTGTTTTATGTGTGTAATGTGTGTGTCTGTTTGTGTAGTGGTGTGTATGTGTGTTTGTGTGTGTAAAGTGATGTGTGTCTGTGTGTGTCTGGTGTATATGTGTGCGTGTCTGGGGTTTTGTCTGTGTGTGTCTGTGTGTTATATGGTGTGTGTGTGTAATGTGTGTGTGTCTGGTGTGTCTGTGGGGTGTCTGTGTGTGTTGTGTGGTGTATGTGTGTGTATGTGTGTATGGTGTATATGTGTGTATGTGTGTTATGTGTGTATTTATATGTGGTGTCTGTGTGTGTTCTGTGTTGTATGTGTTGTACCCCTGGCCACTCTATTTCTATCTGCTGCCTTTTTCCCCCCTCCCAA
>CM054165.1:636946-674446 GCA_028751875.1 Rapana venosa | reverse complement strand
CTTGCTGTGCAGTTTTCGACCTGGCTCTTCCAGGTCACCCTGGGCTCAAAGGTAACCCCAAGGATCGGTGGTCTAGAGGTAACGCGCCTGTCTAGAAAGCGAAAAGTTCGGGTCGGAAGTGTGCGGTGGTTCGAATCCCGTTTAGACCGGAAACTTTTCGCACATCCATCATGAGTGGTGGTCTGGGCGCTAGTCTTTCGGATGAGACGATAAACCGAGATCCCGTGTGTTACATATAATTATTTAACGCACGTAAAAGAACCCACGGCAACAAGAGAGTTGTACCTGGCAAAATTATGTAGAAAAAAGCCACTCTGATAGGGAAACAAATACAGTTGCAGACAGGAAAAAGAAAAAAATGGGTGGCGCTGCTCTTGTGGCGACACGCTCTCCCCGGGGAGAGTAGCCCGAATTTCACGCAGAGAAATCTGCGTGACTTAAAGTGGTATAAATAAATACATAAATAAATAAATAAATAAATAAATGAGGTGGGTCGGTGTTTTGTCCTGGGGTAGGGTCTGTGGATTCTGACAACAGTGTTATTTTGCCTTGCATTTCCTTGTTCTGTTTTGTCGCAGCTTCGGACAGACTAAGACAGAAAAAAAGGACTGGCTGTAAGATACCTTAAAATCAAGATATGACTATGCATGTGACTAGACTTTCTGCTGGCCTTTATCTTATACATTCATTTTTTGGGTGTCGTTTTCTCTATGATAGCACACGCGTGTGTAATTATTGGATTGTTTGTTTGTTATTTATTTATTGTTTTATTTCGAGGATAAAAGAATAAACACCTACGTGTTTTGATTTGTTTTTTTTGCATCCAGGCCCCGTGTGTATACTGTTTTGTAAATTTGTCTTCAGTTTCCACCAGCACAAAATGACCTTAGACCTGAAGACAGATTTAGAAAACCGCATACACATAGTTACACGCGTGCAGAAGTTCTGCGTACGTTCTCACACGGGACCTCAGGGATTTTGTTTTAGTCTCTCATCTGAAGGACTCGGAAAGTGTGTGTATGGTTCTGATTGTGCAGAGCGCGTTTGGTCGTAAGTATAATAAAATTAGTGATAATAATAATAATAATACAATAATAATGATAATAATTATGATAATAATAATAGTAGTAGTAGTAGTAGTAGTAGTAATAATAATAATAATAATGATAATAATAATAATAATAATAATAATAATAATAATAATAATAATAATAATAATAATAATAATAATAATAATAATGTTATAGTGTGCACTTTGCGCACTATAACTTTGAACTACAACCCCCTTTTTCCTTACCCTCTCCTCACCCCCCCCCCCCCCCCCCCCTCTTCTAAAAAGAACTGTTCAACTTGGTTAGACTTCATGATTTGCTTAGTTCAGCAATTCCAAAGACAGAGTTAGGTTTCTTTGACAACCTAACAGTGTTACAGTGTTGTGTCCAGACAAACAACTTCTCAGTCTGTTTGGATGCCTGTGGTTGTGGGCTGAGGATTCTTTTAATCCACTTGAGACTTTAGCTAGGGAGGCCCATTGGGGTCTGTGTTGGTGGCCGGCGCCTGCCGGGCCCTTTTCTTCCTTTTGGTGTCCAGCATGTCTCGTGAGTGAGTTGGAGCATTGGCAACCAATCCATATGTGAATTGTCACTTCTCTTAGCTTAGGTGTCCTTGAGTGTCTCAGTGGACTGGGAAGCCTGGTAAACAAGTGAGGCCTAGGTACTGTTGCACCATCCCTCACCTAAAAGTGTCCAACATGTCTCCCTGAGCTAGAAGACTTGGCAACTTAATTGTGATGGTATAGGTAAGTGGTATTACACATAGACCTATAGTCCTAGAGCTAGCCGCCCCCCCCCCCTCTCCTCCCCCCCCCCCAGATTCCATCTCATTAACAGTCCCTTTGTTGGCTACATCAGAGTCCTCTCTATTCATGGCCTGAGTCCTTGTAGTCAGTATGTCCAGTGGAACAGTCATGTAATAAACACTTTAGAGCTTGCTACAGGTAGTCTTATTCAACAGTCTTGCAGGCCTCTTTCTTGTTGAATAGCATCCCCCCTTCTTCTCTCTATTACTCCCCCCCCCCTTTCCTCTAGCAAATCAGCAGATTTGTCTTGGTGTCAGGTTATTGGTTGTATGTTTGTTGTGTGGTCAGGATTGGCTAGTGTTGGCTCCCGGAATTATTCATTGGTCAGCTGAAATCAGGAGTTTGGTAGGGCCAATCATTCTTCCCCACCCTACCTGAACAACTAAAGTTAAAAGGGGCTGTCAGGCATTTTCAGCACTTCTAACCTTCCACTGAACCAGCATCTTCCAAGGCAACAGAACACAACTGAGTGAGCTGTAAGTACATATTTTCTAACTTGTTGATTTGGCTATTGCGATCTGGGTATCCTACCCTGCAGCTAAGATATTGCTTGGTATTGGTAGGCTGCTGCCCTTTTAGGAGTGTGGCAAGCACTGAAAATGTAAGCGGAATCAAAAGTAAATTTGATAGGCTTACTGTTTTCACAAATTGTAGGACATGAAGTTGGTATGATTTTCTGGATGTAATGGAGAAAACATAGGACTTGAATAGACTGGGGTTCTCCACTTTCAGCCTATGTAGACTAGGAAAACTCGTAAGTTGTAGATTTCAGGCTAAGGGCAATCTAGCTAAAGATTTCTTGGAATTTGTATTAATTGATATAAGAAGTCTTGTTATTAAGGAAAGAGTGTTGCGGTTGTTGCTGTTCTTTTATTATCAATGTTATGGAATTGAACTAGCGAATTGGTGGGAGAATATAGTTAAGGTATCACTCATAAGCCTGTACTCGCTGAATTTAGTATTGGTTACATTTTGCGACTGGTACGGTGAAAGTGTGTGTAGTTGCTTTACACATGAAAGCTGACTAAAGTCATGAGACTTTATTATTTTATTATGTGATCTTGGATTTATTCCGTAATTGGATGTTCATGTGAGAAGTGGAATTTTATGAGTAAGTAATTATTTGATGTGTGTATTATGTTGAGATGAAGTTTGTAAATTGCACTGATCAAAATAATGTGGATTTGGTAACAGAGCTTTTGGAATAGAATACTATATAGCAAAGTTGAATTGAGATAAGAGTTGACTGCTAAAAGGAAAAGTGCTGAAGACTTGAAGGTTAGACTTGAATGCAGTACAGGACTAGGCCTAGCTAGGCCCTTATAGAAATTGCCCAGTGAAAGTAGGCACTTCAACATGTAGGTGTGACTTTGTGTATGGTTAGTCATTGTGTCAAAAGTGGTTAATTGAAATGTGGTTGTGTGACACTAGATTGTCCCTCTCTCTCTCTCCCTCCTCTCTCTCTCTCTCTCTCTCTCCCCCTCTCTCTCTCTCTCTCTCTCCCCTCGCTCTCACTCTCTCTCTCTCGTTCTACAATATCCATGGGGTATGATAGGGGCCAATGTTGTGAAAGATCTTAGTATAGACTAAGTTCTGTTGACATTATCATAATGTCAGTTGAGAGTATTAAGGAAAGGATTTTCCTAGTTATTTTGTAGTCTTCGGTTGTCTGATTTACAACTGTTTACTCTCTGTTGGCTCCCTAGGATTAACTTGGTATTTTGGTGTGAGTGATGAAAGGAATTTGGTTTTCTTATATTCGGCTAGACCACGATGTTGCTATTTGCTGTTGTGTGCCTTTCATGTACCTGGTTAAATATGGATAGAGTAGTGACCTGAATTTTATTTGTGTTTCAGGTGTGTTTTTCTTTATCTTAGGCAAATAAAAATCTGCAACTACTGCACCCTGCCTTGCACAGAGTGATTTATTGTGCTGAGAGAACTATCATTATTGCAACCTTGCGACAATTGGCGTCGCCGACAGGATAGCAGGTTAGTTTTTAGTTACCATAGCACACACAGCTCAGCAAACTACCATGGCGTACGAGGCAATGAGATGGTGTTTCCTGCCTAAACTGCAGCACTTCTCTGGTGAACTGACAGACCTGTCAGTGGAGGACTTCTCCCTGGAAGTGGAGCGAGTCCTGGCGGCCTACCCTATGAGAGAGGAGATGGCTGCCTACTACATCTTCAGCCATCTGAAGGGTGTGGCTCGAAGAGAAATAATGCTGCACACAATGGGTGAAACCAACACCCCAGAGAAGATCATCAACATCCTCAGGGCCGTGTTTGGTGACAGGCGACGGATCACCACTCTCCTGTCTGCCTTTTACGGTCGGGACCAGCTGCCAGAAGAGTGGTCCTGGACTACTCTCATGTGTTGAGGGGCCTGGAGCGGACCATCCACATGAGAGAGGCAGATGCACTTTCTGCTGACCTGTTGAGGGACAGGTTTATCACTGGACTTTTCAACCCAGAGTTGAGAAAGGAGCTACGCCATTGGGTAGGGAGGAAGCCCCTTGCCACTTTCTTCCAGGCCAGGGATGAAGCGCTCAGGTGGTTGAGTGAAGAAGAACAAGAAGAGAATGTGACTTGGCAAAGTAAACTGACATTGACTCTTGAGCAGCAGCAAGTATCAGTGTTAGAAGATAAGATTAATTCACTGAAGGAGTCTGTACAGTCTATGTTAGCTGTTGTAGGTGAAAAGTTTCCATGTAGGAAAAGGAAACGGAATAAGAGAAAAAGAAAGCGTAACAAGAACAAACCTGTAAAAGTCCCGTTTCAGAGAGATTCGAACCCCCAGGGTGTTGCTTTGAAGGGTTTCAAAGCGCTGAAGGGTACAGTGTCTTTGGATAAGACGAGGAAGGATCCTCTGCTAGCTTCGCCTAGCATGGAAGATGAGTCACAGGAGGGTGAATGGGTGCTGCTGCCCATTCTACCCAAACCAGGTATTTCTGGTTCTTCCTCATCAAGGAAGGGTAGTGGACAAGCTGAGAAATTGTCCGAAGCTGTGACTGAAAGATCTTTGAGATCTTTGAATGAATTGGCTAAGGCCAATTGGCAAGCTGGCATGTCTCATCCAGAAAGACAAGGACCCAAGCTTTCAGGGCCTAATATGGGTTTATCCCATAAGGTTCCTGACAGAGGAAAGGGGTTCAGGAAAGAGCCATTGCCATGTAGAGATATGTCTATGTTGAATAGGAATCATCACATTCCTGTAAGGATTGCAGCTTGTGCTTAACTGACAGTGTATGGCTGTGATTGCTGGTTTCAATTTGTAGTTGTGGTAACTATGAATGCTATTTTTTTTTCTTTCAGGATTGTGTTCATGCTTAAGAATGTTTTCTGTATGTGTTACTTTTATGTTGCAAACGGCTTGATTTTGCAGGAAATTGTCATTGTATTACATATTGTTTTATGATTATGTTGGTTGGTATATACAATTGATTTTTGTGTCTGTTAATGGTAGCAGAAATTGGAGAGGCTATGAGGAAGATTTTTATAGTATGATGAGTATGGCGAATAGTAGTTTACTGGGTAAATCTAGTGTTGCCAGTTGTGAAGCTAATTGTCAAAGTGTTGGCTTTGAAGCAGGCCTAATCCGTATAGGCCTAGTTGGTATATCTTACAGTTTTCATAAGCTTTGTTTCTTGGGAGTTTCTTTGGTTAGTTTCTCATCAGTGTTCAGTATGGCTGTCAAAGAAGAAAGAATTTTCAGTATGCTGATCTGGTAGTTCTTTGATCTGATTCAGAGCGTGCAATGAGGACATTGCATTTTAAAAGCTTGGGGAGTGTGTTATAGTGTGCACTTTGCGCACTATAACTTTGAACTACAACCCCCCTTTTCCTTACCCTCTCCTCACCCCCCCCCCCCCTCTTCTAAAAAGAACTGTTCAACTTGGTTAGACTTCATGATTTGCTTAGTTCAGCAATTCCAAAGACAGAGTTAGGTTTCTTTGACAACCTAACAGTGTTACAGTGTTGTGTCCAGACAAACAACTTCTCAGTCTGTTTGGATGCCTGTGGTTGTGGGCTGAGGATTCTTTTAATCCACTTGAGACTTTAGCTAGGGAGGCCCATTGGGGTCTGTGTTGGCGGCCGGCGCCTGCCGGGCCCTTTTCTTCCTTTTGGTGTCCAGCATGTCTCGTGAGTGAGTTGGAGCATTGGCAACCAATCCATATGTGAATTGTCACTTCTCTTAGCTTAGGTGTCCATGAGTGTCTCAGTGGACTGGGAAGCCTGGTAAACAAGTGAGGCCTAGGTACTGTTGCACCATCCCTCACCTGAAGTGTCCAACATGTCTCCCTGAGCTAGAAGACTTGGCAACTTAATTGTGATGGTATAGGTAAGTGGTATTACACGTAGACCTATAGTCCTAGAGCTAGCCCCCCCCCCTCCCCCCCAGATTCCATCTCATTAACAGTCCCTTTGTTGGCTACATCAGAGTCCTCTCTATTCATGGCCTGAGTCCTTGTAGTCAGTATGTCCAGTGGAACAGTCATGTAATAAACACTTCAGAGCTTGCTACTCACTCACTCACTCATCCCTTGGTCGGGACGACCGTAGGGGTACTCGCACGGACGCTGCAAGTGGACCGCCAAATGGTTCTGTCCTGGGCTGTTTTCAGGAGGCTTGGTACAGTGAGGCCGGTCCACTCCTTGATGTTGGATATCCAGCTTTTGGGTGGTCGTCCCTGCCTCCTTGCTCCTTCCACCATTCCCTGCAGGACTGTCTTTGACAGGCTGTTATGCCTTGTTGTGTGGCCAAACCACTTCAGTTTCCCCTCCGTTTGACTGTATCTAGCAATGGTTCTTGTTTCCCAGCCAGTGCCTTGTCTGTGCCCGTTCATTTTTTTTGTGGTCTCGTAGTGATGTTGGTCCCCCTGGCACCAAATCCAAGTTAAATTGCACTTCAAATGGCATAGGTCCTTTTAAGCTGTAAAAAAGGAATGGATGGGAAATCCTTGTGAGTCTCCTTTAGTGTGGTTTAATTTGTGGTTTAAATTTTCCAGCTTGGGGTCGGGGGAATGCCCCCCCCCTCTTTATCTTCACCTTTGTGGTCTCGTCCTTCTTTTATCTGTCCAAGGTACTTGAAAGTTTAAATCCTCAGTGTCCCCCCCCCATCTTGAGGTGGGAGGGTGGGGGGACGCAAATTTTTGCTCTTTTTCCCGTCTGACCCCAAACCGGGGCATTTGGGGGGTGTGTTTCCCCATCCCTGGGGTAGATTTCCTGGAGTTTTTCAACTTCGGCCCTGAGTTTCAATTTCGGGCTGCGTCGAAGTTTGCAGACGGTTTTAATTTTGTTTTTTGGGTCTGGGGAAGGGGGTCCCTGAGATTCTCCAAAACCCTTGAAAAGAACGGGGGGTAGCCACCTTGCAACCAAGGAAGTCCGAGCCCCCCCGATTTCCCCCCCTTTGGGCTGATTTGGGTTCTACACGCCGGTCTTAATCAGTCCTCTCGGCTTGCCCCTCTTGACTTCCAAGGCTTTTCCACCCCTAAGGCCTTCTTGAAGTAGGGGTTGGGGGTTAATGTACTGAGTTTGGAGATGTTCCTTGGGGCTTTTGGGATGTTAAGTCTGTTAAACGGGCGCCTTCAATCCTCCCCTGATTCTATAGTTTCCTGCTTTTTTTATTGTTCAGGCAATCTGCAAAAATTTTTGCTTTGGAAAGGTTTTAA
This sequence comes from Rapana venosa, assembly GCA_028751875.1. Lineage (NCBI taxonomy): Eukaryota > Metazoa > Mollusca > Gastropoda > Neogastropoda > Muricidae > Rapana > Rapana venosa. The sequence continues at coordinate 666,914 of CM054165.1, read as the reverse complement.
CGATTTTTCGTTTTTTTCACTTCCAAGTCTCCCTTTTTAATGAACTTGTGGATTTATTCGGCCCATCTTTGCGGGTCCTCTTGGCAGATGATTTTAAGCCTTGACTCTCTGGGGCCTTTTTGAATCAAGGAGGTTTTGTAATCCCGGTGATTGCCCCCTTTTCAGGGATCTTACTGTTCTTCTACCTCTTCCTCAAACCTGTGTGTTTCAGTCTGTGGGGGGGATCGGGGTTTAATTTTGGACATTCATTTGTGTTGTAAGGCCTCAATATCCCCTTTCATGATATGGGTCCTGTAAGCCCCCTCTTTGTTCAATAAGGAGGTTTTGCTGCTGGGCTTGTTAGTACCTTGTGTCGGTACCCTCTTTGGTTTTCCTTTCCCCTCCTTCTAAAATGAAGGGTTCAATCGACCCCTGGGCCTCAGTTCAGAACTTTTTCAATCTTCCCAAAATTGGGGTTCCAAAGGGCTTTTGCCCCAAAGAGGTCGGGTCCAAAACTTTAAAAAAAAAAGGGGCCCAAAATTCTCCTTTTCCCAAACCCTTGGGCTTGTTCTAAATCTCCCCTGGCCTCAGTATTTTTTTGTTGATTTTTACGTTTTTTACTCTTCCGGCGTTTTTCGGGCCACGGCTTTACCCTTGGTTTGGTCCACACCCCCGGAACTTGGAACCCCCGGTTGGTTTTCTTTTTCCCTCTTTCCCAAGGGCCCACCTCCCCGAAGGGGGCTTCTGGCCAATTTTTGTAAAAAAATTTTTTCAAAAAGGGTTTGGACGCCTTTCCAACTGTCACCCCTTGGGGGGCCGCAAAAAATGTTAAAAATTACCAACAATTTTTGGAGAAAAGAAAAAAAGAAGTAAGAAAAATGAAGGGAATTCGTAAGGGGAATTTTAAAAGAAACAAGGAATCTTTTATGTTTGTTGAATAAGAACAAAGGGTCATTTAAAGCAGTAGGGAGAAAATTTTTATTGCTATCATGATGTTTGGGATTCATGAAGAAATAGCAGTAATTACAATTTTCGTAAAAAATGAAAATAAAAAAAGAATCTTTTTGGGGGGAAAAAAGACAAACCATTTCATTGGGGGTTTATCTTTTATTACTTTTCCCCAATATAAAATTGTCAAAAAATAAAAAAAAAAAAAAAAAAAAAAAAAAAAAAAAAAAAACAAAACAAAAACCAAAAACAAAAAATTTTTAATAAAAAAAAAAAAACCCCCCCATTATCAGCAAAATTTTGTAAAAAAACGTGTAGGTTAGAAAACCACCAAGTAAATTACTGAAAACCTGTAACCCATACTACCGTCTCAGTGGGGAGAAAACCCCACCAAAAACCCCAGCAGGGGGAAAATAGCACTTGGGGGGAAGATGGGCCCCCCAAGCAACCACGCCCCGAAAACTACGGGACAACCTGCAAGGAAAGACATGCCGGATGGGTTTGGGCCCGGAATAAAAAACAACCGCGCCTTCCTTTGGAGCGTTCCGGAGGAGGGGGAAAAATATGCACTGGGACGCAAACTCAGCTATAAAACTCCGGGCTGAAAGGCCCATCTTTGGGACTTGGAACACCCGTACCTTACACGATGTGGGAAGCCCCAAAGACTAACCCACAACTTCGAAGATACGAATGGGACTACTGGGATGGGCCCAAACCCCTTGGGGGCGAATTTGGCGAAGCAACTACAGAGGAGATCACAAAATATTTAGTGGCGACGACTCCAAAAACCCAAAACGGAGTAGGATTTCTTTTTCAACAAAAAGAGGACTAAAAGTGTCTTTAGCTGTACCCCCAATTTCAAGCAAACTGATCTCCATGGTGTCCCCCCCCTACCCCCCCCCCCCCCCCCCCCCCCCCCCCCCCCCCCCCCCCCCCCCCCCCCCCCCCCCCCCGGGGGGGGCCCCCCTGGGGGAATTTTCCAAAAAGGGTCCCGGGGCGGGACCTGACCCGCTTATGACCAAAGGCCAGGGGCAGAGGGGCCCTTTTGGCGTGGACAAACTAATGATAGAGGTCTAGACTTTTGGAAATTTGCAACAGCCACAAACTTTTCTGTCGCCAACACCTTTTACCCCCCAAGACATCAAAGAACGACGTGGCATCACCAAAAGGAAAGAACAAACCAGATTGACTAATCTTTGGCCCCAAACGTTTAAGTCGAGCATCAAAAAAAGCCCAGACAAGAAATTTCCCTGGCCTGATATTGGAGGACCACCATGTACTCATGCCCCACAGATCAAGCTGAAGACCCAAAAACCCGAAGAGAAACCCCCGTTTTTGGTTCAAATGGAAAAGCTGAAGGGGCCCCCGAAGTCGCTAAAACTTAAAAACTAGATGGGGAAGATTGCAGATTGAATTTCTCCAAAAGGGCATCAACAATCACTGAGCTTCTACAGGAGCCTTATTTCCAGTCTTTCAGGCCCCTTTCTTGTGAAAAGATCCCCCCCCTTTTTCCTCTTTACTCCCCCCCCCCTTTCCTCTAAAAATCAGCAGATTTGTCTTGGTGTCAGGCGTTGGGTTTTAAGTTTGTTTTGTGGTCAGGTTGGGTGTTTGGCTCCCGGAATTATTCTTTTTTCAGCTAAATCAGGATTTGGTAGGGCCAATCATTTTTCCCCCTTACCTAACAACTAAATTAAAAAGGGGCTGTAGGCATTTTTACACTTTTAACCTTCCACTGAACCCGCATCTCCAAGGCAAAGAACACAACTGAGGACTGTAAACTTTTTTAACTTTTTGATTTAGCCCGGGGACGGGATCCACCCCGCAGCAAATTTTTCTTGGGATTGGTAGGGTGCTGCCCTTTTAGGATGTGGCAAAACACTGAAATGAAGGGAATCAAAAGTAAATTTTATAGGGTTACTGTTTTCACAAATTGTAGGACATAAGTTGGGATGATTTTCGGATGAATGGGGAAAAAAATAGGGCTTGAAAAAGACTGGGGGTCTCCTTTCACCCTTTTAGACTAGGGAAAAAACGTAAGTTGTAATTTCAGGGTAAGGGCAATCTACTAAAGATTTCTTGGAATTTAATTTAAATTTATAAAGAAGTCTTTTTATTAAGGAAAAGGTTGCGGTTGTTCTGTTCTTTTTTTTTCAAAGTTTGGGAATTTTAACTACGAATTGGTGGGGGGAAATAGTTAAAGGTATCCTCATAAACCCCGTACTCGCTGAATTTGTATTGGTTACATTTTTCGACTGTCGGTGAAAGTGGGGGTGCGACACACAAACGACTAAAGTTTGAGACTTTATTATTTTATTAGTGACTTGGGTTTTTTTTCCCTAATTGGATTTTTGGAAATGTTTATGAGTAAGAATTTTTGATGTGTGATTATGTTGAGATAATTTGAAAAAGCACTGATCAAAATAATGTGGTTTGGTAAAGAGCTTTTGGAATAGATACATATACAAAGTTTAATTGAGATAAGAGTTTACTGTAAAAAAGGAAAAGTGCGAAGATTGAAAGGGTTTGACTTTTGCATACAGGACTAGGCCTAGCTAGGCCCTTAAAAATTGCCCAGTGAAATAGGCCCCTTTAAAATGGGGGTGCTTGTGTATGGTTTTCATTGGGGGTCAAAAGTGGGTTTAATTGTAGTGGTTTTGTTTGACACTAATTGTCCCCCCTCTCTCTTTTCTCTCCCCTCCCCCTCCCTTCTCCCCTCCCCCTCCCTCTCTCTCTCTTCTCTCTCTCTCACCCCTCTCCCTCGTCTACATAACCATGGGTATGATGGGGGCCAATGTGTAAAGACCCTTAGTATAGACTAAGTTCTGTTACTTATCAAATTCAGTTGAGAGTATTAAAGGGAAAGGTTTTTCCCTAGTTTTTTGTAGTTTCTTTTGTCGATTAAAAACTGTTTCTTCGTTGGCCCTAGGTTAACTTGGTATTTTGGGGTTTTTGAGGGAAAATTTTTTTTTTTTTCCCGGGGCCATTTTCTTTTTTTTTGTGCCTTTCATGTACCTGGGAAATAGGAAGATAGGACCCGAAATTTTTTTTGTGTTCGGGGTTTTTTTCTTTTTTTACAAAAAAAAAACCCAACTACTCACCCCTTGCACAATTTTATTTTCAAAAAAAATTTCAACCTTAAAATAATAAAAAAAAAATTCGATTAAAAAAATATTTGTATATAAAACATAATTTATTTCCTTTTTTAACTTAAAATTTTTTTATTTATTTTTTTTTTTTTTTTTTTTTTAATAATCTTTCAAAACCCACAACAAATATAATTTAAAATTTTAAAAAACAAAACCCCCCCTTTTCCCCCACTTTCCCAAAAAAAAAAAATAAAAAATTAAAAAAAAAAACAAAAAAAATTTCCAAAACCACAAACCCTTTTTCCCCCCCCAAACCCAACAACAAATTTTTCATTTTTTTTTAAAATAAAAAAAAATTCAAAAACTTTAAACCCCAACCACAAAACTCACTTACTTAACCCCCCCCTTTTTAAAATTTTAAAACCTTTCCCCCCGGCGTCACCTTTTTTCTGCCCAGGGGGCAACGTTTTGTGATGGTTCCCCACATGACTGGCCTTTTCATTCATCCCCTCAACTCTCACCCCCCCCACGACTGAAAAATTTTTTTTTTATCTTATTTTTTTTATTTTATTCTTTTATACGGGATAATGGAATAAGCTTTCACGTGCTTTTTTTTTTAACCCCATCCCCTGTATGGGGTTTTGTAAGTTTCACCTTTTCCCCCCCGGCACACAAGGGCCTACTCTACGAAAAGCGGAACAGGGTTTTTAAAAAGTTGCGCGATGTTCTGCGGCGTTGCACACGGGCCCCCGGTTTTTACTCATCCAAGGACTTTTTGGGGAGATGGAGTCTCCTGAGTTAACTCCAGGGGGAAAATATCCCCTTGAACGGGGAACGAACCCGGTCGTCAGATTGCGAGCGCAAAAATTTTAACCCGAGGCTGTCCGCCCCAATAACCCAAACTTTTCCTGCAAGGGTTTTTTTTTAGAGCAGAAAACGTTTTTTGAGTGAGTGAGTGAGAGAGAGAGAGAGAGAGAGAGAGAGAGAGGGGAAAAGAGAGAGAGAGAGGGGGGGGGAAAAGAAGAGAGAGGGGGGGGGGGGGGGAGAAAAAGAAGAAGGGGAGAGAGGAGCTAAGCACAAAGGAGGGCATAGACGGATTGGGTTAAAAAATTTTAGCAACATAAATTTTTTTTCTTTTAAATCAGATACAATTTTCAGCCAATCCTTTGATCCTTTGGGGGGGGCCTTTTTTTCCGCAAAAAGTTTACAATGGGTATTAAGCGGGCAAAACTGCCCCTTTCCCTTTGGGGAACACTAATAGTATAACACTTCCACCACTAAAAAAAACGTTATTAACAACCCCCTCCCCAACGCTCTCTTTTTGAGCTCACAACACAGACCACACACTCACATTCAACCACCCACACACACACACGCACGCCGCAGAAAAGCCCCCCCTCCCCAACATACACACACTTAATATCGCAAATTTGAAAAGATGTTAAATAATTACAACACACAAACACAAAACACAACAAGAGGCAAATTTTTAAATTTTATTCAACCTCTCTTTGTATGGGAAAATTTCAAAACATTATTGGAAAAAAAAAAAAACCTAACAGCAATTTCAAAAATATCATTAATTTTGCCGAGCTAACAACAAAGTTCATAGAAAAAGGGAAAAAAAAAAAAAAGGGTAAAAACTATGACAAGCAAGGCATCAACCTTTAAAAAAATTTGATCAATAGACTTTATTTTAGAACTCAATTTAATTTGCGAAAGGGAAAAAAACAAAAAAAATTTTGAATAACACAAAGCTAAGAAGTTTTTATTTTGACGAACATTTTTCGTGATTACGTTTTTATCAGCCAAAAAATGTATTATTGGGGCTTTTTCAAAAGTAAATTTTGGGAAAAAAAAATACATTGTTTGAAATATGGACATTTTGTGACAAAAAAAGCTTCTTCCCCCCCGTAAACGAGTCAGGGGTCGTCCTAAAGAAGCACCCCACCTTCTGACTCTGTGCCAGAATCCCGCCTTTTCTACCCTCTCTTTCTTCTGCCCCTTGTTCCTTTTTTTCCTGTCAATTTCCTTTTTACTAGTTTGTTGCCTCCTTGTTGTCCATTTTCTACTGTTTTCGGAAGACTTAAAAGATAAGATTTCCCCATTGCGATGTCGTGAATGCTAGGCCTGACTTGTCCAGCGCTTAACGGCGCTCCGCAACACATTTTCATTCCTATGGCAGACAACTTAAGTTGCTGTCTAAGTGTTTTGACGAAATGACGAAAAAAGAAAATTACATCCCCTAGAAGGACATAACTTGTATTTTGAACTAACTTTAAAAAAAATTCTTCGAACATTTATAGAAACTTCAACTTTTATAGGATCTTGTGATATCAAACTTAATGATAAATGGAATTATGTACGCATATCTTGCAAAACAATTCAAAGACATGCATTCAACCTATTCTTACTCAGCATGCATAAACAAAAAACAAACAATTAATAATTCAAACAAACAGTATTACAAACCTGGTACGCTGCAGACCAATCTATGAATTAAAACTACGATATTTCATAAACCAGTTTTTGACAGACAGACAGAAAGACATACAGGACAGAAAATACAGACAGACAGACACACCACACACACACCACACACACACATACCACCCACACACACTCACACACCCACCCCACACACAAAACACACACACACACACACACACACACACAGGGTCGTACACTTTGACAGGGTAATGGGACTGTTAGTGAAAATGGCCCAGTTTGATATGAAAAAAGGAGGGGAAAAATCGTAGGTTGAAAAAAAATATACCTTGAAGCTGGATTTAAAATTCATAAGTAGGCTTTTGGCCGAAAAAGAGGGGGGAGGTTATTCAGGACAATGGTTTCCGAACTAGAATAAGAGCGGCGGCCAACGGTAGATTGGTAGAATCTAGGTAACTACGACATTTGACGAGATGATGAGCCTATGCGTATGGATATACAAGTTGTATACTCTTCCACACAAAAGTCGTTTTAATAGTTCTTATAACAACGTCACACTTTAGTAACAAAAAAGCTATGTTCTCCGTTCCTTAATTAACAAAACTGTCTATCACAACAACAAAAAATCTTTTGAAACGCGAGGTTGTAGAATATTAAAGTTAGCTATCTCTCCCACGAACAAAGCCATTTTGTACTGATAAAAAATGTGTGTATCTTATTCAGCCACGTTAATTGAATCAAACACTCGTCATGTAAGGTTTTTTTTATTTATGGTGGCCTTGATATTGATAGCTCCCTGTAGGTTTTTGAACCCGGGGTTGTAAGATTTTATTTCATTTCATTTCATTTTTGAAGTGGTAAGATAAACAACTCAATGGATATGGATCAGGCGGGAAAGCAGGGAATGAAAGGAACGGCGTGGAAACAGCAGGCCAGAACATCACAGGAGTTTGAAGCAGCCACTATAACAAAAAAGAATTTTGCATCTCTGAATCAAGTATTAGATGACAAAGAGTTTCACAGACTGGAGGTCTGTTCAGGCTGACATCCTATAACAAGCACCACCCCCACAACACACACACACACACACAACACACACACACAAAGCACACACTCACACACACACACACACACACACACACAGCACACACACCACACACACACAACACATACACACACACACACACACACACGACACAACACACACCACATTACTGATAGAAAAGTTAATACTGAGTAGGCCATTGTGTGCCGTGGGTAAAAACAGATGACAGAATTTACAAACTGCATACACACGGGGACTGAATGTAAAAAGCACATTACGTGCTTATCCATTATCCGCGATAGAAAAGAATAACACACACACACACACGATACGCAAACATCTTGCGCACACGTTAAATCCTGTTCCGCTGTTGTAAGAGTAGCCATTGTGTGCCGGTTTGAACAGATGACTAATTGACAAAACCGCATACACACGGGAACTGATGTAAAAAAGCACAGAAGTGCTATTCCATAACCTCGATATAAGAAGAATTAAATAAATTAATTAATAAAACCCACACACACATTACCAACCAATCCCTACCCCCCCTTTGTTTTCATCTCTCTCATCACCCATTCCTCAACACAGACATACAGACACAATACATATTCAAACATACATACATACATACATACATAACACACATACATACATAAATATATACATCTACGACATACACACATACACATACACACATTAACATACATATGAACATCATACACACATACATACATAGATACACACATACATACATACATACCATAGCATACATACATACAGACAATACATCCATCCATCATCCATCCATACATACATACATACATACATACATACATTCTTACATACATACATACAGACATACAATACATACATACATACAGACATACATACATACATACCTACATACACATCATCCTACCTACATTCACACACACAGAATACACATAACATACATACATCATACATACCACAACAAAACACATATATACATACATATATAAATACATAACATACATACATTACATACATACAAACACACAAACACACACAAAAACACACACACACAACAACAACATCACCACCTTCCGTTCCTCCCCATGGTATTGATCTCTCACTTCTCTCCCTCCCCCCGCTCTCGCTCACTTCCCCCCCCCCCCACACACACACATACACTCACTCACACACCAATAGTCACTTACGTTTATTCCATACTCATTTATAGCCCCATTTTAATCCGCGATCAAAACAAGGTTAACGGCTGTACCTTAAATTAATAAGCCTACTCACTTGCGGATACTTGAGGGGACTTCGCACTGTGAATCTGTACTAGATGAAGGACGTAGTCCAACTTGAAAGGGACGTCAGTATGACTGTCAACACTGCACTATACTCTTAGGCATTCTTCTTTCTTTACAGGTATAATGTTTTCCGAAACGTCTGGCATTTGTAAATTTTTATTTATTCTATTTTATTTTTATTTGGTATATCGAGGAAAATGGAATAAGCACGCATGTTCTTTTTTTTTTTACATCCACTCCAGTGTGTATGCGGGTTTGTCAATTTGCGTATATTCCCACCGCTCCACTAGGGCCTACACTTCCAAAAAGCGGAACAGGATTAACGTGTGCGGCAAGATGTTTCTCGTGCGTTGGCACACGGGGCCTCGTGTAGATAGGCGATTCCGAAGGACTTTTTGGGGAGAGTGGAGTCGGCAACTGGAAATGTTAACCTCCCGAAAAATATCCCCTTGAAACGAATCGAAACCCGGGTCGTCAATTGCGAGAAAATGTGTCTAGAATACTAGCTATTCCCGTCATTAACACAGCATGGGCATGAACAATACTGTAAGCCTATGCTGTTCTTGTTCTTGTTGTTGTTCTTGTTGTTTTGTTTTTGTTATTCTTCTTGTTCTTGTTGTTCTTCTTCTTGTTGTGTCTTGTTGTCTTGTTGTTTGTGTTGTTCTTGTGTTGTTCCTTTTCTTGTTGTTATGTTTTCTTGTTGTTTGTTTCTTGTTGTTCTTGTTTCTTGAGTTGTTTTGTGTTGTGTGGTTGTTGTTGTTGTTCTTCATCTTCTGCTTCTTTCTTCTTGTTCTTACTGTCTTCTCCTTCTTCTTCTTCTTTCGGTTTTCTCTATAGTCCTGCCTTACTCATGATAGATGATGTTATATTACAGTGTTCATGATGGTAAATTGAGCTAGGGTACTGTCAGAAAGTGCTATTATTATGATTTATCATCCTCATTATGCAGCATTAGTATTATCCAGCATTATATTATCAGCATTTATTATTATTATATTATGATTATTAATTATTATTATTGGTTATTATTAGTATTATATTGTTGTTGTTTATGCTGCTGCTGCGCTAGCTGATAAGCTAGATGATGGAAGTACTGTGCAAATATCATGATCCTTCAGAAACTAATGTTTGTAATATATAACATTACATTGCATTGTTCTTTATTGTTTTTATTGTATTGCATTGTGTGACATTGCAATTGTACTGGGATTTCCGTCTGTCTTGTGTTGTGTGGACCATTCCTATTGTACTGTAAATGCAGTTTCTTTTGCATAGTAATTAGTTATGTATTGTAATGCAATGTTAAACACTTTCAGAATCACGGCAAGATTTTTCTGCGTGGCAATCCAGGTTAAATCCCTTGAGAAGTTTAATAATATCTTAGTTATATCAAAACACGTTTCACTACTTGAAATATCTAGCTGTCAGGGGGAAACAAGAACGCGAAAACAGAAATCGCACCAGATGACATTAAAGTTACTAATTTTCCCTGCATAGTCAGTTCTTCAATATATTGTTTTATTTCAAACGCATAGTCTTCACAGGGAATAGCTATTTCGTCTCTGTGGATCCTTTTTAGTTAGTAAATGTATCTGTTAAATGGGATACCTGCCTCTTTAGGTCAGGAAGTAAAGCAAAAGGGAGGAGAGCGGCGCCGACCTCAACATGCTGGCCCCCTGTTGAAAGTTGAGGTCTCCGATGCATCCCTGCCCACGAACCACATGGTTAGCGGGACACCTGTAAACTTTTAAATGTATACTGTAAACGATGTCAATCTTTTACCTGTTACCTGTCTATATCGCTGCTGTCGACAGTGGGAGCTCCACAAAATGCCACCGGGGTTTGAAATCTTCCTCTGATTCTGCTGTGTTCTACGATGCCCTGTCCTGCCCTGTATTGTCTTACAAAAGTAGTAAAAGGGGAAGAAAAAAACACCATACTTACACACTTTTCTTCTTGGCTATAGTTAAAATACACTCTGTCCATATTATTGGGTCAGCAATGTGCATGGAAAGTGTGTTATGCTTTTTTAAACAGATGAAGGTGCACGGTTGGCTCCCCAGCGTTTATGTCTGAGCATAACAACACGGTACTATTCTTTTTCAAAGGGGAAACATGCTCTGACTGCCTATAATTGGATATGGGGTACGTGAGACAGCCATAGGCCGTACACTTTTTGTTCATGTGACAAGCATAGGTAAATGAAACAAAATCATTTATTTTCGTTACTCTTCTTTCGTCGTCTTCGTCGAAACCTCAGACAGTAACATTGTTGGCCTGTTTAGTGAGCAAAACTGCGTCACGCTGCCGTTAAAAGCGCCTGACAAGTCTGACCTAGCACATTCCGACTTCGCATATGAGAGAATTGCTATCTTTTAAAGATCTTCCTCGAAAAAAATAAAACAGAGAAAGACAAGAAGGCAAAAAAAGACAAGTTGGTGACAGGAAAAAAGGAATAAACAGAAACAAAAAGATACAGGAAAAGAGAATACTAGCATAAGGAATTTCCAGAAAGGGCGGGGAGGCATTTTTTACTGAACAGACCCTCGGCATCCGCCCCCCCAAGGGGTTTTCGCTACTGTTTTTCCCATTTACTCCTCTGCAGGATTAAACTATAGTTGTCTAGGTATGACTTAGTACGACTGATACATATAATTATTTCAACCAACATCTGTGGTATACAGTTGATCTACAGATAAGATTTTTGTCCCAAATCGTATTTTCGAAACGGAGTGCTTGGATTCAATATGCCAATAATCTATTAAGCTTCATTCAAGACTTCACATGTCACCTTCTCCACATCGCAGTTGTAGCAGAACCTCCACCATTGCCACAGGGTTCGCATCTCTCGCCTCTCTTCTATCTCTCTCTCTCTCCCTCTCCTCTCTCTGTCCACTGTTCTTGTCTCTGCTGAGTTCTACGATCTCCTGTAGCCCTCCTCCCAGACCACTGACCTCAGTGATGTTGGCCATGTAGGATGTTGATGATACGCTTTTTTTGTCGATTCCCGTGCAAAGAATTGGTCAAGTGTGGAAAAAGTTCAACATCATCGTTGCCTCCCGGTCGTTCATATTTTTGTTTAGCTCTTTTTTACACAGTTATGATAGCATTGACAACCGGGAGTTTTTGAGGATGTCTTTGACTCGATCAGAAAATAAGTTTACCATGAGCCTGTAACATTCTTGTAGATGTAAAGGAATAGGGAGAGCTTGTTGTACCCTCAAATTGTGGAGCTCGTTTTCTTGGCAGCTTGATCCACTCTTATCGTTTAAAACTATCCCATATAGAGCGAAGGAACCCCAAAACGTGTGGTGTGTGGTGTGTGGTGTGTTGTTGTTGTGTGCGTGATGTAGAGAAGAGAATACAGACAGACAAGACCAGACAGACAGTCAATAGACAGATACACAGACATACCAGAGACACACAACTGACTAGTTCTGATCTGACCTCTGAATGGAAAGGCTCATCGACCCGCGGCGACATTCCATATTCCAATATGAAAATGGCGCTAAGGTGGAATGCGGTGTGGGGAGAATAGCGGTGTTTCTAACCAGCACCCTATTATTATTTATCTCCACACTTCAATCACACTCCCATACTTCATACAGCATCCTACTACACGCGGTCACACGGCATTCGCATGCCCTCTCTCAAACCCTATACATATGCTAAATGGACCTCTCTGATAAAAGATCTAAGGCAGCAAAACTTCCCATAACTTGTGACATACGAAGGCTTTGCCCTACGCCGTGGGTCTCGATGGACCCATACTTCAACTATTCAACAACAACTGCCAGCTCGACTAGGAGTTCCTCAGAAAGAAGAAAAAATCTGAGCACATTACCCCGCTTTTGCAATCTCACTCCACTGGCTGCCTATGCCACAAAAATAAAACTATAAACAGTACTCTCTTTACAATGTCTCCACAAAACAGCACCTTCCTACCTCTGTGAATGTCTCAACCTGTACACCCCTTACTCTTCCCTCGCTCTGCTGCAGATTCCTTGTCTTACAAACACTAATTCAATCCAGTCCACTGTTGGCCCGTCGTCTTTCTCTGTTTCTGGCCATCGATTTGGAATGGCCTCCCGATCTCTCTTCCGCCAAAGCACTTCTTGTGACTCTTTTAATCTGGCCTCAAGACATATTTGTTTCAAACCTAAGAATTTCCTCTCCTGTTTCATTTCATAGCTATCCCTGCTTTTCACAGCCCAAGAATTCCATCACCCTAAGCAAAGTGTAATAACGTGTGTGTGTAGTGTGTTGTGTGTGTGTGTGTGTGTGTGTGTGGTTGTTTGTGCATATTTGGACTTGTTAGAACTATTACCGCTTTTGGTTCATGACTGTGTAAGAATGAGTTGAGTGCAAGCGCTTTGGGGTGTCCTGTGCAAGATTACAGCGCTATATAAATTCCATTATTATTATTAATCTAGTATAATATTATTAGTTATTATTATATTTCTGAAGGAACTAGTGGTCTCCTAAGACCCACGCCTTTATTTGAAGAACGCAGAGTCTGGCTTGTTGGTTGTTTGTTGTTTTGTTGTGTGGGTTATTGGGGGAGGGGGGGGGTGTTCACGACTTAAGTTCCTTTTTTATGACAAGTCGTTTAATGCAGGTCAATTTGCATTGTTTCGTTGCGTTAATATGTTAGTCTTGTATTTAATAATTATATAGATGTTTTTTTAAAATTAGTTTTTTGTTAATTCCACTTAATCACGGCAGATTTGTCTGCTGAAATTCGGGCAGCTCTCCTCGGGAGACGCGTCGCCACAAGAGCAGCCGCCCGCCACCCATTAGTTTTCTGTTCCTGGCTGCAACTGAAATTGGTTTCTTTATCAAAGTGGCTTTTACTACATAATTTATGTGCCAGATATCTCTCTTTTGTTGCCGTGACATCTTTTACGTGCGCTAATTGTGTAACACACTAGACTTCGGTTTATCGTCTTATTCAAAGACTAGCACAAGACCACCACTCAGAGATCAAATGGAGGGAGAAAAAAGCATTTGGACCAAAACGGGGATCGAACCACCTTCCACTATCCCTATCCTCTGACTTTTCGCTTGCTAGCAAGGCGCGTTACCTCTAAGACCACCACTCCACTGACCACAGAGAGCCTTGGCTGCTAGACTATTCCCTAACGAATGATCTGCTCCACTACCGATATGTTTAAAACATTTGCCCTCTAGATTTTGAAGCACACATTCAGGCGATACAATCCCTGAGTCGAATGTGGTATTGGGTAACACATCATGGTGAGCAAAAGGGCTTGCATACGCAAAATGATTATGTAAACAGTAACAGTTAAAAGCGATCGCCACCGGCAACTTTGTCATATCTTGTGTCGGTCCTTGTTTTTGTAAAGCGGCGTCAGTTATCGTGTGTCAGAGTTGTTTTATCCCTACGATTGGTGCTACAATTCTGATTGATTTTTTTTAAAAGTCCATTATTTCTTCTTGTATAACCCCTTTTTTTTAAAAAAATCAATAACCTTAACGTTCCCTTTTATTTTTTTGATTTATTTATATTTTTTTATATCGAGATAAGGGAAAAGCACAAATGTGTTTTTTTACATCCACCCCCGTGTAGGGGTTTTTGAAATTCTGATCTGTTCCCACTGGCAAAAAATGGCCTACTCTAGAGAAGGGGAAACGGGATCAAAAACGTCGCGAAGATGTCCTGCGTGCTTTTTTCGCACAGGGCCCGGGTTTTTTTAAAAAGTCCTCCAAAAGGACTTTTGGGGAAAGTGGAGTTGCACTGTTTTAACCCAGGGAAAATATCCCCCTTTGAACGGGAACAAACCCTCGTCAGATTGCCAGCGAATGGCCCCTAACCAACCGGGCTATCCCGTCCCCCACTTAAACTTTTCTATTTCTCTCGGGTTTTCTACTACATTCGTTACATTTGATACCCGGATTAAAACAGGGCATACTTTTGCTGTTTTGACAGTCACTCATGGCACCAAAACAGAAAAGACACGAGCCCAGAGAAGGGCTTGTCCCGCCGAAAAGCTGGCCGTGCAAACATTCGGCCCGACCAGGGGCGACTGCGGGGGCTGCTCATCGTCCCCCGATTGCAGATGGCTAGGGCCCCTTTGTCTTTCTGGCTGCCCTTTTTTTCCCCCTACCCACAGGTCAATAGTTTTGATTTAAAAAAGGTACGGTAAAGGAGTTCCTAACCTATAAGGTCGTGGGAGCGAGGCTCGAGACCTACTTCTCGGGGGCCACAATGAGGGCGGCCCCATCCCTCTCCTCGCGTTTTACCTTCCCGACCCTAAAGAGGGCAGGTCCCCTTTTTACAGCTGGGTGAACGGGGGGAACTGTACTGAAGCCAAAGCGCGCAAACGGTCACCCATCCAACTGGTAACCACGCTCGACGCTGCTTAACTTGGCTGGGGGGAAAGCGAGTGCTCCGACCACTGAGCTATCCCGTCCCCTATGTGATTCAAGTTTGATTTATTTATTATTTATTTTATTTGATTTATTCTTTTTTTTTGGGGGGGAAAAGGAATAAGCACTCATTGGTTTTTTTTTTACACTACCCCCTGTGCTCTTTTGTCAATTTGTCACCCGTTCCCACGGCCCATAATGGGCCACATTTCGAAAAGTGGAACATTTTTTAACGGTGCGCAAGATGTTCTTGCATGCTTCGCAAAAGGGGCCTGGTTTAAAAATAGTCTCACCGGGCTGATTTTCATCCTTTATTTTTTTTTTCGGGGGATACTGGAATTGAAAAGCCTCTTGGGGTTTTTTTTTTTTTTTACATCCACCCCCCGGGTGGAGCATTTTTGTGAATTTTTCACCCATCATCCGCTAAAGATTGGGGAGAATTATACAAAAAACATCAAGAAAAATAATCAGAACGAAAAATTTAAACGATATGCCCCATTGAAAGCAGTTTTAAAAAAAACCAAAATTTTTTATGATAAACATAGAAATTTTTTCTTCTGTTGACAATTTTAATTGATTAAATTTTTTAAAATTTTTTTAAAATTTTTTGAAATTTTGTTTTTGGATTTTAGGAAAAATTTTGGTAAAAATTTTTGACATTGCATGAAGACTAGACAACATTTAAGGCTTTGCAACTGGGTCGAGATAAAAAGGACGTTCTTAAAGGGGCTTTTCAAAGCTTTTTGCTAATTTACAGACAAGGGTGTTTTTTTTCCCAGCTACTTTTTTGTACATCTCTAGTTTCCTCTCTGACAAGAAACAGACCCCATACTAGTGATCGGGAAAAGTGATCTTTTTTTCCACAACTGGTTTTAGAGTCCCCGGGGATCAGAGGATTAGTTCTATGTCAGTAAGTAGCTTCTGTTTTTCCCATAAAATCCTGTAAAGGTTCCCACAAAAAAAGGTTGACGACAGTCATGTAAAATTTTGAAAAATGGTCAAAAACACTCACGGCCTAGGAGGACTTTTTTAAAAAAACTTTTTAGGGGTTTTTGGGGGACCGGTTTCACAGTTGGCCATTGGGGCAATAACTAAAAACAACACTATGGTGTACACTAAGACCACTTTCTGCGTTTCCATGTCAAAGTACTCGTGTCACGTTTTGAAAAACTTTCGCCCCATTGGTTCAATAGGGATATCAAGTATAGAAAAAAACCTTCATTCATCAATTTATTTTCCCTTTCCCTTCCCTTCCTAGCTACCTACCTTCCCTCCCCCTTCCTTTCCTTTATTCATTCCTTCTTCCTTCCTTTTTTTTTCCTTTCTTCCTACCTTTTTCCTTCCTTCCCTTCCTCCTTTATTCCTTTCCTTTCTTCATTTCCTTTTTTCCTCCTTTTTCCTTTTTTTTTTTTCCTTTCATTCCTTCCTTCCCCTTCCCTTCCCCAACCCCACCTTCCTCCTTTTCCTTCCTTGACTTTTTCTTTTTTATTTTACTACTCCGTTCTAAAAATATGGAAACCTTCGGGGGGGCCCCCCAAAACCCCCCACAGGAAAGCCACGAAAGCTTTTCCCCCCCAAGCTGGGTGGGGAGAACCCCCATTAGTGAATAAAAACAGTCAAAAAAGACCAGGTTTTTTGGGGGTTTTGTGTTTTGTGTGTTTTGGTTTTTTGTGGTGTGTTTTTGTGTGTGGTTTTGTGTGTGTGGGGTGTTTGGTCTGCGGCGTGCGGTAAAGCGTGTGTGTGTGTGTGTGTGGGGTGTGTGTGTTGTGTTGTGTGTGTGTGTGTGGTGTGTTTTTAGGCAATCTCAATGAGGTATTATTTTTTCTTCGGTAGAACTCCTTCGGATGAGCATAAAAACCCAGGCCCCGTGTCGAACCATGCCCGAACTCTTGGCACACTTAAATCCCGGCCGCTTTCGAAGGGAGGGCCCTAGTGTGGGGTGGGGAAAAGATACAAAAAAGACAAAAACCGTACAACGGGACGGGATTTTAAAAAAAAACACATGGTGCTTATTTCATTTTCTGATATAAAACAAAAAAAATAAAATTTAATATTAAAATCTCTGACGCTTTGATTTGTTTTCTTTAAAGATTTATCGCTATATAAATTCCATACATTTTTTATTATTATTATTATTTTATATTATTTATTATTATTATATAAAATTTTTATTATTTTTATATTATTTATTATTTTATTTTAATTATTTTTAAAATTTTTATTTTTTTTTATATTTATCATTATTTTTATTATTATTATCATCATCTCATCCTTATTTTTATTATTATTATTAAAAGTTATTATTTTTAATATTATTTATTTAACCCAATTTCACTGATTGAAACGTTATGGGGCGAGCGGGTTTGCCCTCATTCAGGTGCTGCACCAATTTGGGACATGTCTAAAAAGAACCCCGTACAGTGTGCATGGGCTTTTCTAACTGTCATGTTTTTTTCAAACACCAATGGGCCTCTTTCCCGAAAGTGGTGCAATGGGGGTTTTTTAACGGCATACATTCAAGATATCTGCGTGCCCAGCTGCCAGGCTCATGGTTATAAATTTGGGATTTTGGACTGGGGGTCGCGGGTTTCGACCCCTTTAAGACAAAAATTGGGGGGGACTCCCCGGGTCCTACCCAGATGATGTGCTGGGGAACTTGGGAAGACTGGGCCCCAACACAAGAGTTTCTTATTTTTACGGATGTGAGTTTGAAGAGTGTTGCTAAAATTCCCTGCCCAACACTGCGGGTGTCTGTATCTTTCGGGCCCGGGGTGCCAGGATATATTGTGAAGTCGCGTAGGTACAACCCTTCAGTAATATTAAAGCACATGCACTTCCCACAAAGCGTTTTACTTTATTCTGATTATCATTGAATCATGCATAATATTTTTTAAAAAATTCCCTCTGTTTCGGGGGGGCCCGTTGCTCTTTAGGGGTAACGTGGTTTCATTTCCTCATACACTTTTGTCCCTGTGGTGATTTTTGTGTAAAAGCAAAAGGGTGGGGGTTTTTCACGGGGGACGGTCTTTTGGGGGGCTTTTATAGGGGTTTGCCCCCCCCCAGGTCAAGCAACAAAAAAATAAAAAAACCCAAACTATTGATGATTTGAATCGGGGGAAATTTGCCATAGCTAAAATAGCAGTAGTAAAAACAACAACACCCAAAAAAACCCACACACACACACACCACACACAACCCCAAAACCCCCAACACACACCCACCACACAACACCACAAAACCACCCACACAATAAAACCCAAAAAGGTGTTTTTTGGACATATCGAACTACAACATCGAGAGGGACTGGGTGCCTTGAGTGAACGATTTGTTACGGAAAGAGGGGGACCCGGGAAGTGGAGAAGTGGTTCAAATCTCCTTTGGGGGCCCCCCCACGGTCCATGGGACAGGGGATAGTTGGGAGGTGAGGGGTTAGATGTTGAAGAAAGAAGAAGAAGAAGAAGAAGAAAAGAAGAAGAAGAAGAAGAAGAAGAAGAAAGAAGAAAGAAGAAAAAGAAAAAAGAAGAAAAGAAAGAAGAAGCAGAAGACGAAAGGGGAAAAAGAAAATTTGGGGACATGTTTTCAAGATGCGATGGGCACTTTTTTTTAATTCAGCCTGGGGGGGCGAGCAAAAGGGATTGGGCAATTTCCACAGGTGTACCGGGGTGGGAAGGGCGGCTGTCCTCTGTTTCGGCGTCTGTGACGGTACCGCTGCTTTTAGGGTTGGCTGTGTTGGCACGCATTTTCTCTTAATGGGGTTAGAGTTTTTCTCGGATGTTTTTGTGGTGGGTGGCTTTTTTATTTATCAAGGGGATAGCTGTGATTTTTAAAACGATTTCTTCCCTTTTTAAAAAATACTTACTGTGAATCTGCAAGTTATGGGGGTTTTTTTTCTTTCTGCTTAAGGTAAGGTTTCAGTGGGTTTTTTTTTTAAAAAACCTATGGGTCTTGGGGAAGCGAGATGTCGAGACCTAAACTTCTCCATGGGACAGCTTATTGGGGAGGGGGGGGGGGGGGGGGGGGGGGGGGGGGGGGCGGTGGCGCACATCTTCTCCCCTGCTTCGTTCGCTTACGTTTGTATTCATCATTTTTTTTTCTCTTTGAATATACTTTCTGTACCTTGAGATGAGTGCAAAAACCCATTATACTGGGAAAAAAAAAAGAAAAAAATATCCCTGAAAA
The DNA here is from genome assembly GCA_028751875.1 of Rapana venosa. NCBI lineage: Eukaryota > Metazoa > Mollusca > Gastropoda > Neogastropoda > Muricidae > Rapana > Rapana venosa. The sequence continues at coordinate 647,541 of CM054165.1, read as the reverse complement.
TGTGGAGTTTTATATACTAACCCCCGTAGTAGTGTAGTTTTGTACTCTAAATTATCCACTTTTATGTTAGAGAGAGATAAAACAGTAAGAGAAGACAAAAACAGAGAGTATATCAAAATGTGTGATGCATAATTATTGCGTGTATGATTTTTTCCTTTTGCTTTCCTTTCCTTTTCCCCCCACCTATACCCAAACTTCCTTTGTTGCAGGTGTGGCCGAAAGACTGTGGTTTCTGATCGGGCAATGTACTGTCACCATCGTCACATCGCAAGGCATGTCCGGGGTCTCCCCTGTCCTCGTCGTCTTCCGTTGCAGGGACGCCGTTATAGTGGGCATGGCCACCACACATGCTCTCTACGTCTTGTGTGTGTGGGTGACCCTGCAGCAGTGCTAGCTCCTTCCCTTTAGCTATCAGCACTTTTGTTCAGCCTGGGGTTTTTTTTGGGTCTGTCTACATTTTTTTGTTCAATTCAAATTTTTAGTTCCAGATGGTACATGGAATAAGCAATGCATTTGGTTTTTTTCATCAAGCCATCTATCTAAGAACAAATTTCTTAATGATTATACTGAAATACTACATATGTGCAGACATTATAACCAGTACGTGAACCCGTAAAAGGAGAAAATATCGATAAAAAATACATGGGAAAAATACAAAGTAACACACTATAAAACTACCCACGGCACACACATACTCATACACACCTGCTGTGCGCGTGCGCGGCACGCGGTACACTCTCTACCACACCCACTTCCAACAACCTGAACCCACCCACGACACACAAACCACACACACACACAACACACAAGATCTCACAGCAAACACACACACACACACACAATTCTTAGGTAAAGAATGTTTGTAAAGAATTTAAAAAAAAAATCATAAAACCTCAAGACAAACAAAATTACTTCACCTGGACTATATCTTCCATTCTTTCACGTTCATCCTTTAGATAAAATAAAAAGGTAACAGGAACAAAACGTAGAAAATACCAAGCAAATATGCGTCATAACGACAATATTTACCCTGCAAGTCATGACATTCCTCCTCTCTCGTCCCCTCCACCTACCAAACGTGGGCCTCATATGAGCGGATACTCGGCATGCTAGAGCGCTTTTAAATCTAATAGATTTTCACACAATAATCATCAAGAAGGCAAAATAAGTCAAATAGCAACGATAATGATAATATTACAATAGAATACAATAATAAACAACAAGCTACACCCATCGCCATGAGACAACAATATAACAAATAATCCCATCACCCAATGAGACAACAACATAACGAGAATAACAGAAAAGCGAGTTGGAAGGATGGGGGTGGGGTGATATCAAAGAGGAAAGGGGAAAAGCACATTCAATCAAATAAAAAAAAAAGAAACAATTATTCAAACAGTAAAACCCTATACATGCAAACATCAAAAGCCCATAATCAACAAAAGGACTATCAAACTGAAAACAAATACGCTATATAGTACTTTATGATCTCATATCTAATCTGCAATAAGAACACCATCCACATAAACCAAAAGAATTGGACAAGAAAAGGGGTATGAGGAGAAAAGAGGAAGGAAAGGAGAGGAAGGAGAGAGAGAAGGGAGAGAGAGAGACGATAGAAGAAGAAGAGAGAGGAGAGAGAGAGAGAGAGGAGAAGAGAGAGAAGAAAGAAGAAGGAGAGAGAGAGAGATGTCACAATATCTAGCTATCATCTACATTTTGTTTTCTCCTTTCATGTTGTTTAGAAGTTGTATAATAGATACGAGCTTATATATATACATAATCATATTCTGTACATCTCTCGACGCTTAGTGAAACTGTCACTTTCTTACTTCTTCAACCTAATACCCACTAAGGGTGGGTATTCTAAAGTAACACTGGTTTGCTTTTTGGAGTGTTTTTTTTAAACTTTCACTCCTTGCCTTAGAGCTCTGAACTCATCGGTGGTGAATGTGTGCGTATGCGGACCTGTATGTTCTTACCATTTTGTCTGCCTACGTATCAGTATGTCTGTACGCTTCTGCCTCTTCCTATGAGACTGTCACCTTTCTTTGCTTCTTCAACCTAATCCCCACTAATGGTGAGTTAATCCAGAGGGACAAATGTGTTTGTTTTTGGTGGGTTTTTTAATATTCGTTCCTTGCCTAGAGCTCTGAGGTTTACCAGTGGTGAGATTTGTGCGAATGCGCCCGTTTTTTGCCCTACCATTTTGTCTGTCTACCTTCCAGTATGTCTGTACGTTTCTGCCTCTTGCTATGAGACTGTCAGCTTTCTTGCTTCTTCAGTCCTCCGGATGAGACTATGAACCGAGGCCCCGTGTGCCAATGCACGCAGAACATCTTGCGCGACCGATAGCAATTCCTGTTCCGCTTTTCGCAAAGTAGGCATTGTTCCAATAGGGACATATGGACAAGAATCACAATCCGCATAACAAACGGGGACAGGAAGATAAAAAGCACATAAGTGGTTATTCCATTATCCTCTATATAAAAGAATAAATAGATAAATAAATAGTTTCATCTCCACAATTGGTGGGGTATTCTATAAGTAACATATTTGTTTGTTTGTTTGGGGTATTGTTTTTCTGTCGTGCCTTGTCTAGAGCTCCGAAATTCACCAGCAGTGTGATTGTTGCGTATGCAACCGCCCAGCCCTCCTCCAACCCCCCCCCCCTTCCCCCCCCCCCCCCCCCCCACACACACACATACCATTTAGGTAGCCGCATTTTTAATCCGGGGATGGTGTCTAAATACGACATACGTGTACACGCAGTTGTTTGTTTTTTTCAAGTTGTCATCCGTACCCACCAGCTCGAAATGACCTACTTTCCCAAAAGGTGGAACAGGTTTTTAACGTGCGCGCATGATGTTCTGTATGTATTCGCACACGGGGTCTCGGTTTATATAGTCTCGTCCGAAGGACTATGACATTCAGTTTAATTTTCTCGTCAAACTGGGAAGAAAGGGCAAGGCTGGTAATTGAACCCAGAACCTCACGGTTAACGTGTTTGGCATGTGGACGTCTTAACCGTCCTGCCACCTTCCTTCCTGTTTTTGCTTTAAAACCAAAGAGGTCCGTTGTTCAAACCCCGCTTTGGCATAATTATTGTCCGAAATACATGTTTCGAAAAAAGTGGTCTGGGCAGTAAATGAAATGATACACCAAGTTTTCCAAGCGTTTCTGTGCATATAAAAGAAACCGCGGAAACCAGGATTTGTCTTTGAGAAAAATAATCTAGAAAAAAACTTTACCGTGACTGGCAACAAGGATAATCAAAAAGAGACATATTCGTCTTAGGAAATAAAGTTGAGGTTTTATGAGCAAGACGTTTCTGCTGAGACAAAACACTGTGGAGCGATATAATGCGTTGTAACACAGTCCATTAGAATGCAATGCAGTACGATATAATACGTTTCAATACAATGAAATATAACGCAGCTAAACTCATCTGCTTCATACAGTTTGGCTCTCCTAGATCAAGTAGTATGTCTGTAGTATGTCTCTCTGTATAATATATAAATATATATATATATATATAAAATATATATATATATATTATATATATATATATATATATATATATATATGTATATATATATATATAGATATATCTATATCTATTTTCTCTCTCCTCTCTCTCTCTCTATATATATATATATATATATGCATTGTTGTTATTATCATTATTATATATTATTATTATTATTATTATTATTGATACTGTTTGAACTGACTCCCATACCGCATTCAGAAATGCACACACACACACACCAAAACACACACAAAACACCACACACACACACACACACACACACACACAACACACCACACAAAACACAACACACACACACACACACTCGCACACACATGCACACTCACAGAGTTTGTGCCTCGATGACAAAAGATGGCCACAACTATACATTTGCTTAGAAGTTCTGTAGCTGTGAGTCCAACCTGGGCTTTTCATTTCATTAATTTATTTCATTTATTTCATTTATACCACTTTAAGTCACGAGATTTCTCTGCGGGAAATTCGGGCTGCTTTCCCTGGGGAGAGCGCGTCGCCACAAGAGCAGCGCCACCTTTTTTTCTTCTTCTGCAACTGTATTTGTTTCCCTATCAGAGTGGCTTTTATGTAAGAATTTTTCCAGGGACAGCTCTCTTGTTGCCGTGGGTTCTTTTACGTGCGCTGAATAATTGTGTGTAACACACGTGACCTCGGTTTTTCGTCTCATCCGAAAGACTAGCGCCGAGACCACCACTCATGGTCTAATGGATGGGGGAAAAGTTTTGGGTCCAAACGGGATTTGAACCACCGCACACTTCCGACCCGGACTTTTCGCATTCTAGACAGGAGCGTTACCTCTAGACCACCATTTTTGCTAAATAGTGGTCTACATGTTGGGTATATGTAAGTGAGTGTTGCAGCGTGAGTGATGGGAGTGAAGGTAGCCCCCTCTCTCTCTCTCTCTCTCTCTCTCTCTCTCTCTCTCTCCACACACACACACACACACACACACACACACATAATATATATATATATATAATATATATATATTATATATATATTATATATATATATATATATATATATATATATATATATATATATCAGCCTTTCCTAAACGTTTCCTTCATAACAATATAAATTTGAAAAAAAAAGTGTTTACCCTCAAATTGAACTCAAGAAAAAAAATTGTAAAATATATTCAGCCCCTAAGCTATTTAAACAATACAAAACCTCCGACGAATCTCAATATTTTTCTCTCCTAAATGCCACATCAATTACCGGCGTAAAGTTTTTCACTTTGATTGAAAATGACATTGGTTGATAGTCTAAACCTTATCATTTTTGGCTACACGATCACGGTTTATTTTTCACATTAAATTTTGATATTTTTCTTTTTATCATTTGGGATGAACTATCAGTCCTGATTAGGATGCCTGAGATTGGATGAGTTCAAAAGCAAGGTGGAACTAAAGGGGGGGGGGGGGGGGAATTGTGTGCCATGAAATCAGGAGATTGGGTTTTGAAAGAAAAATTATAGGACAAGGAAGTGTTATTTCGGCACTGTAATTGTCCCCCTTTCAGCATCTCTCTCTCTCTCTCTGTTTCTCTCTCTCTGTCTCTATCTCTGTCTCTCTCCCTCCCTCCACCTTTCTCTCTCTCTCTCTCTCTCTCTCTCTCTCTCTCTCTCTCTCTCTCTCTCTCTTCTCTCCCCTCTCTCTCTCCCTGTGTGTGTGTGTGTGTGTGTGTGTGTTTTGTAATAATTCTAGTTAGTTTTTACAAGTGCAATAGGCGCAATGGCAACGCATATATATATATATATATATATATATATATATATATATTTATATATATATATATATATATATATATATATATATAAAAATTTATATATATATATATATATATATATATGTCTGTCTGTCTGTCTGTCCGTATGCATACGTTCTTGTGTGCATGCACGCGTATGTGTGCGTGTGCGCGTGCGTGTACATACAGGTCTGGAATTCATGGGACCTGATCGGAGGACACTGGCCGGGTCCCTGATGATGGTGCTGTATGTGCTGGGAACGCTAACTGTGGGCCTCGTGTCCTACCTCGTCAGGGACTGGAGGATTCTCCAGGTCATCAACGCCCTTCCCTTCGCCGTCTGCATCAGCTACTTTTGGTAAGATGTTGCTGTTGTTTTATAGCCCTTCCCTTCGCTGTTTGCCTCAGCTACTTTTGGTAAGATGTTGCTGTTGTTTTGTAGCCCTTCCCTTCGCTGTTTGCCTCAGCTACTTTTGGTAAGATGTTGCTGTTGTTTTATAGCCCTTCCCTTCGCTGTTTGCCTCAGCTACTTTTGGTAAGATGTTGCTGTTGTTTTGTAGCCCTTCCCTTCGCCGTCTGCATCAGCTACTTTTGGTAAGATGTTGCTGTTGTTTTATTTTTATTTCATTTATTTATTTATATCAGTTTAAGTCACGTCAGATTTCTCTGCGTGAAATTCGGGCTGCTCTCCCCGGGGAGAGCGCGTCGCCACAAGAGCAGCGCCACCCATTTTTTTTTCTTTTTCCTGTCTGCAACTGTATTTATTTTCCTATCAGAGTGGCTTTTTTCTACAGAATTTTGCCAGGGACAACTCTCTTGTTGCCGTGGGTTCTTTTACGTGCGCTAAATAATTTTGTGCAACACACGGGACCTCGGTTTATCGTCTCATCCGAAAGACTAGCGCCCAGACCACCACTCAAGGTCTAGTGGATGGGGAAAAATGTTTGGGTCCAAACGGGATTTGAACCACGCCCACTTCCGACCCGGACTTTTCGCTTTCTAGACAGGCGCGTTACCTCTAGACCACCGATCCACTATAGCCCTTCCTGCCACCAGTCTTGGTGTGGAAAGTAACGTTCATCATAGGTACCAGCTATTATTTGGTAAGATGTTGCTGTTGTGTAACCATCCCCGTCATTCTGATGGTGGATCGTAACGTTCGCGATTTCTTTTTTGCGCGTTATTGAGCAGGTTAGTGGATTTTGAACAATGTTGGTGTGTGTGGGTGGGGGGGGGGGGGGAGGGGGGTGGTGGTGATGGTGGGGAGGATTGTGTGTGTGTGTAGGTGTTAAATTGTTGGATGTGTGGGCGTGAAAGTCAAAGTCAAAGTCAAGGTCATAGTCAACCTTTTTTTCCAGATGGTACATTGAATAAGCAGTGCATTGGCTTTTTTTTATCTCTTTTTTTGTATCAAACTTTATGGTGTATATGTGTGTGCGTGTGCGCGTGTGAACGCGCTAGTGTGCACGTGCGCGTGTGTGAAAGTTTGTCACAGATCTTGGTAATCGAGTTATTCCTTCCTTCTGTAACGTTGTGCGTCTGTCATGTAACATGAACTCCCCAGAAGCGTCAACTGTTAACTAGGAGAAAAAAATAGATATGTCTTAAGATTATCAATTAACGTCGTTTACGTTTGGCAAATTTGTGAAAATTGTAAACGAACCGAAAGTTATGCATGAAACAAAATGTTTCATAAAGAAAGAAATTACAGGAGAGTGTTCCAATCGTATCTCAAAAAGTCTGTCTGCAATCTACATATATGCAATGCATGTATAAGCATGAACAAACAGCATACTTTATCACAATAAGTTGCCTGTTCTGAACATGAACAAAATGTACTCAATGCACTACAGTGTCAAAACTGTAACATCTGCTTCTCTGATTACAGGCTGCTTGACGAATCTCCAAGATGGCTTCTCACCAAAGGTCACACCAAAAGAGCCCGGAAGATCATTCTGAAGGTCATGAAATTCAACAAAATCGAGTTGTCTGCTGACAGTCTGCTTGACAAAGAATCCCTCAGACTGGAAAACATTCCTGAGCATTCGGAGCCAACTGCAGCTATCTCTGACACCAAGGAGGCAAAGGATGGAGATGGGATGGATTGCACAGAAAATGATGGGAATGCTCATGGACTAACAGGACATGAAGAAAAGGGAGACACACAGCCCACAGGCAATGGAGACACAGAAAATACATCGGAGACAGAAAAGAAAGGGAAAGCTGCCCATGAAAATGTTCTGAGACTGCTCAAACACCCCAACCTCATTGCCAGGACTGGCATCATCTTTTTAAACTGGTAAACCTCTTCGTTTTCCCACGATAAAGTATTTTTTAATCTAGTGGTTTGTTTCGTTGCCGTTTTTGCTCTATCTGCAAAACATTTTGAGAATCTATTTGTTTGAAAGAGTTAGATTCTATCATGTATGACGCCCTTGTTAATTTTAATTTAAGTCCGTTGACTTGTGTTTTCTTTCTATTTACAATTATTCGAGTTACTAAGATATTCTTCAATTGTTCCGATATGTTTAAAGGATTATTTTGATAAAAACGTGTAGGTTTTAATAGTGTATATTCTGTACTCTGATGGTTTTTATATGTCTGTTAATGCCTCGAGTTTCTCCCTCAGATGCTTACATGAATTTGTATGACAATCATCAGTCTGTGCTTACGTCTAGGACTTTGAAACAATCTTACGTGATTCTAGTAGGCTTTGTTTTACTCTACAGGAAAAAACACCTTGTTACTGATTGGAAACAAAAATGAACAAAAGAGACATAGAGATCTCTACATCCAGAAGCAAAATTGCATCCTCGGTAGAGAGGAACATTGCACAGAGATTTGGGAATGCCCAAGAGTCGGATGTAAAAAAAAGTCTTTTTGGACATAAATATGAGTCGTTCTGATATTACCTTAAGGCTAAAGAATGACAGCAAATTAGCTTGTCATTTGGATAAATTATTACCTTAAAAACCACATCACATAACAATTCAATATCAAGATGATCTAACACATAAACAGAAAATATGTGCTATGCATTAGCAGACTTACCAACGCCTAGCAAAAAACCGTTTGCAGTGAACACAATGAGAGGAAATGATTAACTAATTTACCAACGACTAACAAACAAAGCCTACAATCAACACTGTCACTCAGTGACAAACTGCTGGCTGACTTCTTCTTTAACTCCTTAAGAGCAACCAGCTAGGCACTATACAAAAGCTTCGTCCAGTTATCTTATCTACCATCACAATTAGGCAAGGGAAAAAAACTATGCACGACAAATCCTGACATTCACAACTTAAAAAAAACCCCACGACACATTCAGACGAGGACTGTTATCATTCCGAACCTTTCCCAGGTCTGCAGTCAGCACAACGTACTTTGGACTCAGCCTCAACGTCAGCAACCTCACGGGCAACATCCGCCTCAACTTCCTGATGTCGTCGCTGGTGGAGCTGGTGGGCTACGGCCTGGCCTGGATGCTGCTGGACAGACTGGGCCGGAGGCGCACACACTGTGCCGCCATTTTGCTCTCCGGTACTTCCTGTTTAGCCACCATCTTCCCGATCCTGTTTGGAGGTGCAGGTAAGACAGGCAAACCTGGGACGCTAGTTTTTTGAGAGAGGTTTGCTTTTTTTCTTCTGTTTGGAGTTAACTTAAACCAGTACTGACTCCAACTCCCCCCAAAAAGTCCTCAAAGGTGAGACTTTAAGCCGAGGTTCTTGTGTTTGGATGTATGCACAATATCTTCCGCATATGTTAAAAGTCTTCGAATGTATGCACAATATCTTCCGCATATGTTAAAAGTCTTCGAATGCATGCACAATATCTTCCGCAATATGTTAAAAGTCTTCGAATGTATGCATGATATCTTCCGCATACGTTCAAAAGTCTTACTTCTTTTATTTGAAGAGTAGCCAAGTGTGTGCCGGTAGGAATGCATGGCAACATTTAAAAAAAAGATAACGCTTGCACTTTAGGGTCCTTTTTAAACGTCATCCCTGAAGTTGGAATGTGGCTACCTTAATGGTGGGCAAACGGTCACGTTCGCGAAATCTCACCATTGGTGGACCTCAGAGCTTTAGCCCTGTAACAAAAGCAAAGACAGGAAAAGATCAAGACAACAAGTTTGACAAGAAAATAACACATTTTTTGTATTTATCTTTTTCACTAGTACGCATACTAAGTATGCAACAGCAAGAACAATAAGAAAAACCACCACCACCAACAAAAACAGCAACAATACCAAGAACCAACAACAAAACAACAACAACAAAAACAACAAGAAACACTACCAACACCACCAACACCACCAACAAAAAATGCCAACACTACCAAACAGCAATAAAAACACAAATACCACCACTAACAACCAAACGTTGACTGTAAAATCTATATGAGCTGTGACCACTGGCAATGATGACGTGACTGTAAAATCTACATGAGCTCTGACCACTGGCAATGACGACTGTAAAATCTATATGAGCTCTGACCACTGGCAATGACGACGTGACTGTAAAATCTACATGAGCTCTGACCACTGGCAATGATGACGTGACTGTAAAATCTATAATTATGAGCTCTGACCACTGGCGATGATGACGTGACTGTAAAATCTACATGAGCTCTGACCACTGGCAATGATGACGTGACTGTAAAATCTATAATTATGAGCTCTGACCACTGGCGATGATGACGTGACTGTAAAATCTACATGAGCTCTGACCACTGGCAATGATGACGTGACTGTAAAATATATAATTATGAGCTCTGACCACTGGCGATGATGACGTGACTGTAAAATCTATATTATGAGCTCTGACCACTGGCAATGACGACGTGACTGTAAAATCTATATGAGCTTTGACACTGGCAATGACGACGTGACTGTAAAATCTATATGAGCTCTGACCACTGGCAATGACGACTGTAAAATCTTTGTGAGCTCTGACCACTGGCAATGATGACGTGACTGTAAAATCTATATGAGCTGTGACCACTGGCAATGATGACGTGACTGTAAAATCTATATGAGCTCTGACCACTGGCAATGACGACTGTAAAATCTATATGAGCTCTGACCACTGGCAATGACGACTGTAAAATCTTTGTGAGCTCTGACCACTGGCAATGATGACGTGACTGTAAAATCTATATGAGCTCTGACCACTGGCAATGACGACTGTAAAATCTATATGAGCTCTGACCACTGGCAATGATGACGTGACTGTAAAATCTATATGAGCTGTGACCACTGGCAATGACGACTGTA
>CM054165.1:591946-631946 GCA_028751875.1 Rapana venosa | reverse complement strand
TTTAAGATTGAAAATTAAAAATATGAATCCTTCATCAGATATCTATGACATAACGGGACGAAAAAGGTGAAGAAGAGACAGGACAGAGAGTGTGTGGTGTGTATTTCAGAGATAATCCCCCAAATATAAATCCAAAACAGATCGATCCCTCAACACTCTTTTTTAAAATTTCTCGTTTAAAATTTATATTATGAAAATGAAATAATTTAATACCCATACATCCACAAAATAAAAACAAAAAAAACCAAGAAAAAATTAAAAACTATCAGTCGTTTGGGGAGAGAAATGGGTGGGTGATGAGGGGTATTGTGTGTGTGGTGTGTGGTGGTTTTGGGGTTGTTTTTGTGTGTGTTTTGAGCGCGCGCGCGGCCGCGCGTTGTGTGTGTGTTTGAGTGTTGTGTGTGTGGGGGGGGGGGGGGGGGGGGGGGGGGGGGGGGGGGGGGGGTTTTGAGGGGTTTTAGGGTAATACTAAATATGAAATACTCACAAGCACACGATCAACAAAAACATTTTTTAAATTTATTTTCATGCAAATTGAATGTCATGGTAATAAAAAAGTGAAAACCCCATACCCCTTCATAATAAAGGGGGAAAAAGCCAATAAAGTCATAAAAAAAACATCTACACATTTAATAATAGAAACATTTTTTTTTTCCAGGATAATGAAAAAGTTCTTTTTTTTTTTACATCCATCCCCCCCCAGGGGGGGCCACATTTAAAAAAAATGCACTCGTACCAATTTTCAAGCAAAGAAGAAAAGGGGAAAAAACTTTTTTTTGAAAAAAAAGTGAGAAAAAAAAAAAAAACAAACAAACAAACAAAAAAACAAACAACCCCAGACACAAAAGAAAAAACATATCCAGCCCCCCCCCCCCCCCCCCAAAAAAAAAAAGCAAAAAAAAAAAGCAAGCAAAAAAACAAACAAAAAAAAAAAAAAAAAAAAAAAAAACCCAAAAAAAAAAAAAAAAACAAACAAAAAACAAAAAAAAAAACAAAAAAGCAGAAAAAAACACCCTTCCAAATAAACAAACAAAAAACAAAAAAAAAAAACAAAAAACATCAAAAAAAAAAATGAAAAAAAAAAACCCAAAAAAACAAACAAATAAACAAACAAAAAAACCCAACAATAAAAAAAAAAAAAAAACCAACCTTTCCCCCTTCACACACCCCACACAAAACACACACCCCACACCAAAACAAAAAACTAACAAACGAAAACCCCAAAAAATCCCCAAACAAAGAAAAAAGTAACAATACAGCAATAACAACACACCCACACAATACAATGAAATGAAAATTCTTTTTTTTCGAGATAAAATAAGCACACAGTGTTTTTTTACATCCGTCCCCGCCCGTTGGGGATACATTTTAATAATAAAACCCCCAATACTTTCAGTCTCACAATAAAAAAAAGGGGAAAAAACCCCTTTTTTCAAAACGCTTCCCCCCCCCCCAAAAAACCCCCCCCCCCCCCCAAAGAAACAAAAAAAAAGAAAACCATAAAAATACCCCACCCCCCCCCCAAAAAACCTTAACCAAAACAAAAAAAACAAAAGAAAGGGAAAAAAACCAAACCAACAAAGATGAAAAAAAAGAGAAAAACGACAGACAACAACAACAAAAAAAACAACAACAGACCCAAGAAAAATAACAAAAACCAAATTTAAAAAATTCATAAAGATAAACATCTACACTTTGTAAATGGACACAATTGTTACAAAAAATTTTTAAAATAAATTTAAAATTAACAAAAAGATCATTTCAAAAAACAATGAAATATTTCCCTCAAACCCATTCAATAGTGAAAAATCAAAAAATAAAAAATAAAATGAAAAAAAAAAAACCCAAATTTAAAAAGAAAAAAAAGACCAAAAAAAACACCCCCCTTCCCAAAACCCCCCCCCCCTAAAAAAACAAAAACCCCCCCAAAATCCAAACTAAATACAACTGCGCGCGCGCGCGCACACACACACACACAACACCTACCACACATACAACACATCACACACATACAACACACTAGCACGTATACCACGCAGCACACCCACCACACAAAAACAACCCCCCTTCTCACACTACACACTCACCAAAATAAAACACCCCCAAAACCACACACACAACAACACACAAAAACACACACACACACTCCGGATACATACCTTTCGAAAAGACTTTCCCTCACCTACAAGAAATAACAATTCAAAATTACAAAATACAAACCGACATTTGTACAGAAAAAACCCAGGAAATAAACATTATTTATGTACGAAACAGCAACCAAAAAGCATCAAGAAAAATGCCCATTAAACATCAGCTATTTCAACAATAAACACCAAACTGCTTTCTTTCCGCCCCATCTGCACACCTGTGAAGGGGCGCTCATTACTACTCACTGACACACAATACCACATACACACACATTACACACCAATATTCATGCATGCGCAATTCCCATATCACATTATTAAATTGATACAAAAGTCCAGAAGTAATGAAATTGTCCAACAGAAAATTGCAAATTAACAATCCTCCCTTCGCTTTAAAAACAAAAACAGCCCAAACTTCATTTTAAGGGGGGGAAAAATCGACAAATTCATTTTAAAAAAAAATCAAAACAACAAAGGGCACACACAACACACAACCAAACCCCCACACACAACACATTACAAATTTAAACAAACTCACTAAGTCATTACAAAAAGAAGAGAGAGAGAGAAGAGAGAGAGAGAAAAAAAGGGGAGAAAAGGGGAGAGAAGAGAGGATAATTGGTATAAAGCAAGGGAGGATATATTTACTTTGTTTCCAACAGATCAATTGTGGTTTTTTTTTTGATGCATTAAGTGGATGAAAAAATGACTTTTGAAGATTGTTAATGATTGGGTTGTCTAAATGGTAGGAAGGAGTTCCACAGCACAGGGCCCATAAAAAGCTAGATTTGAACAAATCTTTTCTTTTGGGATTGGGGCACATGCTTTTTTGGGATTTCTGGGAAAATTCTTGGGGAAATTTTCTTTTAAGGATGAGGGGAAAAATTTCCTGTTTATCTTTAAACATCATGATGCCTTTGTTTAAAACTTAGTCCCTTTGGGGAGGGGGGAAAATATTTTTCTGGGGATAAAAACCACTTTAGTAAGGAGTCTTTTTAGAAAACCATTTTAAAAGCACGTTTAACAAATTAATAAGGTTTCATAGTGTTTGCACTAGCAGAATCCCACAGGGGTTTAAGATAATCTTTTAGGATTGTAAATAACTTGAAAGAAATTTTCTTGAATAAAATCAAAAAAAGTTTTTTTTTGTCATTGGTATACTTGAGACTGATTTGCACAATGGGAAAGGATGGTACCAGCTGAATTTTCATCAATTTTACTCCTAAAACTTTTTGGGGAAGGGTTGTTCTTTGTTTCCTTTTCATATGGATTTGGGGAAAAAAAATTTAAAAATTTTGTCGCTTTTTTCTGGTAGTGATAAGCATCTTTTTTTTTTGGGGTGTATAGACATTATTTTTTTTCAGTCCTTTGCAAAATCTCTGCTATTTTGCAAAGTTTTGCAAGGATTAATGTCAGTATGGCTTTTATGTAGGTTGTGTGTCAGCAAAAAGTTCGCATTAAAATTTTTATGGGAAAGGGAAGGTATTTATGTATAAGAAAAGAAAATTTGGCCTAAGATGGATCCCTTTTGGGACTCCATAATGAATGGGTTTAGTGTGGATGTGGGCGTACATTGAAATACATTGTTCCCGTTGTAAGATAAGAGCAAGAAACAAAAGTATTGTAGAGGATTATATAATTTTAGCTTTTAATGAAAGTTTCGTCAATTGTATCAAATCTTTTTTTTAAATCTCAAATAATACTCCACAAAATTTATTGTCATTAATGTTTGAAGCCAATTGTTACAAGACTAGTTAATGCCGTAGGGACGAGTGATTTTTTTTAAAACCAAGATTTGGGGGAAGAAGGGGTTTAAAATCTATAGATGGACTATTGTTTATTTTATGTTTTCCAAGGTTTTTAAAAGGGAAGATAAAAAAGATTGGCCTAAATTTTAGGATCAGAATTTCCCAAATTTTGGGGTCGGGAAACACCTTAGCATTTTTTAAGGCTTGGGGAAATAGTTCTTATGAAACAAAGTTTTAGTATGTGTCAGAGTGTTGTTAAAAAATGGGGCGAATTTTTAGTACTGCCCTATCCCTCAAGACCAAGCGTACTTGATTGTTTGAGGGGAGTCAGGGAAACGTAAACCCCAGAAAAAAATGAAGGTATTGGAGTTTTTTATGGGAAAACGCTTTTTTTGGGAAATTTTTTTGTTCTTGAGATCATTGGACTTCGATTTTTCATTTTTAATTATGTTTTCAAGAAATTTAATAATGATTGTTTTGTTTTTTACAGAAATATCTTTAATTTCTTAATTTGGGAAAACAATTGATTATTTGTTATTTTATTGATTGCCTTCCATACATCTTTAAATTTTTTTTGGGGTGAAAGAATCTTGGAAATATTTTTTTTTTCTCTTGCCCTTTTTGTGAATTTATGGGTTTTTTAATTTTTTTCCTCCTCTAATATTTTTTGTTTTTTTTAAAAAAATCCTAAATAGATGCTTCTTCTAGTTCCTTTTTAAACCCCGGGGGTTTTTCGGGCATGTTTTATCCCTTTTGGTTTTTTAAGGGGGGTGTTTGTTATAATTTCAGTAAAAAACTTTATCCCGAACTCAATGGGCCCGGTCGGATCAGTAATATTTAATGTTTTCCCAGAGCTGGAACGCTTAACCAGTGAAAAGCTTCATTAATTTGCAAAAAAGAGCATGGGTTTTAAATTTTTTGGCCCGGTTTTTGGATTTTCGTTCCCTTTTTTTGACCATGTGGTACAGAGGGGATGGGCGCTACGTTGGACAGGGACACAAGTTCTATGATTTTTTAGGGTCTGAAAAAATGTGATCAAGATTGTGTTTGAATTTTATGTGACTCTTGTGGGGGAAGTTACTAAATTTGGGGAAATTTAATGAGTTAAAAACTTGGGTCCATTGGTTTTTTTTTTTGCTAATCAATATTAAAACACTGTAAGTTTTTTCCCAGATTCTATAGGACTACGTTTCATGGAGTCAAACTTGTCTATCCCAATTTTTTCTTTCTGTTTGGGTTTCTGTGCAGAACCCCATTATAAAGGCGCGCACCCTTTTTTAGCTACTTCGATCCAGATGGATTCTACTTTATAACTTCAAATGAAAAGAGTTTAAAAAGTTTCAGACTCCTATATAGATTAAGAGACCCGTTTTTTTGGGGTTTTTTGGGGTCTTTTTGCATGATTTTATATCCTGAAAGGAATGTAGTGTTTTTTATGTGTTCGTAAGCTTTTTACCGGAAAAACCTAGAAAAATGGTTTTCCTTGTTTGGATGAGTTTGTTATATTTCGATTTATTTCTGCATGGTTTAATTTAGGGACAAATTCGTAAGCCATCCCGGGGGGCCATGAATTGTGTCTTGAATACACTATTAAAGTTAGTTTTTTGAGGAAAGTATTTAAATTTACAAAAAATGGGGAAAATAAGGAAAAAAGAGAGACAAGAAAAATAAAATAATAGAGGGGGGGGTGAATACTTGATAGGGGGATATGGGGGAGGGTGAAAGAGGGTAAAAATCAATTACCACTCTGTAGCAAAACAAAGTGATAAACTCAATCAGTCTGACAGTAGTCTGACAGAAAAAAAAAAAAAAAAAATAAAAAAATAAAATAAAATAAAAATCTACAGGTGGCGTGGTTGGTTACCGAGAGAAAGGGGAGAATTTTAAAAGGAAAAACAAACAAAACCAAAAAACAAAAAAAAAAAAAAAACAAAAAAGAACAACAACAAAACAAAACAAAAAAAAAACCAAGAGAGAGGGGAGAGAGAGAGAAGAGAGAGAGAGAGAGAGGGGAGAAGAGAGAGAGAGAGAGAAAAGAGGAGAGAGAGAGAGAGAGAGAGAGAGAGAAAAGAGATGGGGAAAGACAGAAAGACATACAGAGACAGACAGACAGACAGAAGTATGAGAGAGACAGAAAAGACAAGCAGGTAACAGACAAACAGAGAACGGACTGGTACACAAAAGGTGCACATAGAGAAGACAGAAAGACAGAGACACGGAGACAGAGACAGAGAGAGAAGGAGGAGGAGGGGGAAAGGAGGAGGAGGAGGAAGGGGAAGAAGAAGAAGAGATGAAGAAGAACTACTACTACTACTACTACTACTACTACTACTACACCAAACAAAACCCAAAAGAAGAATGGCAAAGAAGAAGAAGAAACCACAACAGGAAAAAAGAACAAAAAGAAAACAACAAGAAGAACAAAAAGAAAAAATGGCAAAGAAGAAGAAAGAAAAAAAGAAGAAAAAAGAACAAACAACAACAGGAAGATTAAAACTATTCTTAAAAGACAGAGAAAAAAACGGTAGATGAAAAAGAAAGAAAGAAAAAGAAAGAAAAACTTCAACATAAAGGAAGAAAAACAATTAAATTAAATACGAGAAACAATAAACAAGAGACAACAAAAAGAGACAATTAAACATAAATGAATTCTCCCCAAAAAAACCAAGCCAAAAAACAATCCTAATAAAATAAAACAAAACAAGGAAAGACAAAATGACTAATTTTCCTGGACACAAGCTAACCACCACCACCCCCACCACCGCCACCCCCACCACCAACAACAATAAACAACAAATAATAATGATACATTAGAATACACCACATCTAAAACATGGTGCATTTCTTTCAGTTTTTTAAATACTTTATTTCGAGGATAATGGAATAGCATTCACGTGAGTTTTTTTACATCCAGTCTCCGTGTGTTTGCATTTTTGAAAATGTTTCATCCGTTCCCACTAGCAAAAACAATGGCCTACACTTCCGAAAAGCGAACGGGTTTTAACGTGTGCGTAAGATGTTCTACATGCGTTCGCACACGGAACCTCGGTTTTTTAGTCTTATCCGGACTTTTGGGGGTAATGGAATCGGCACTGATGTTTAACTCCAGAGGAAAAGATCCTCTTGAACGAGATTCGAACCCGGGTCAGCAGATCTGAGCGCATTACTCTAACCACCGGGCTCTCCCGTTCCCTCTACAGACAAACAAGCTGTAATATCTCAGCATAAAAACCAGCTAACCCTCTACCTACCTTTACAAGTGGCCGACTGGACTGAACAGGTCAGAGCAGGGCAGGTCAGGGCAATGAACTACCGATCGGCAGGTGGGAGGGGGAAGGGAAGAGAGGAGGGGGTAGGACGGAGATGAGAGATCATGGTTTTCCGATCCCCTATCAGACTGGTATTTTTGGAGGGGTCCCGATAACCCTCATTTTTCACCCCCTAGAAATGGGTGGCTGAAGTGATCACGAGAAAAAAAAGGGTTTCTTTTCTTCTTTTTTGGGGGAAGCGTGTGTGGTGTGTGTGTGTGGTGTGAAACCATTTCTTCCTACCCCTTTGGAGGTCCGGGGGGGTCTTCTTCTTTTCAACACCAAAAAACCCCAAATCCCCTGCTGGAGTAAACCTTTTTTGGGGGTGCGTGTGTAGGTATGTAACATTTGAACGGGGAAAAAAAAATTTTCCCTTTAACTGTAACGGCTGTGTGAATTAATGGGATGACTGAAAGCGTTTTGGGTTTGGGGTTTGTTGCAAGATATCACTTAAAAAATTCCATGTGTTTATTTTTTTTATTATTTTTTTTAAATTCTTCATTTTTTCCTTGCAATGCTTCCTGTTTTCCCTTGGCCATTCGTTTTTCTTTTGGGTCCTTCTTCCTTGCAATTTTTTTTTTAGCAATTTTGGTTTTTTTTTCTTTTTCAATTCTTTGTTTTAAGTTTTTTTTTTTGTTCGTGAAATCCTAATTTCCTGGCTGGGCCCTTGGGAAAATTAGGGCCCCTTTTTAAAAAAAAATCTACTTTTTTTGACTTTACAAAAAGGTATGTTTGTAATGATGAAAAATTTTTTTCCCAATTAATTGATGGAAACTAAGTGGAAAGGGCCCCCCATTAAAATTTATTGCATGCTTAAAAAAGGTTGGTGATTTGTTTCATTCATCAGGAATCTCTACAGAATAACAAGTTGTTGGGTTTGCTTTTTTTTTTACAATGGAAAAAAATTTCACCTCTGCAATACCCAAATAACCCGGGGGTATTTAAACGGGTTTTTGCCCCCTGGCAAACTTTCTATAGAAAAACCCTCACTCTCATAAAAAGAAAAAAAAACCACACCCCAACAAAAAAAAGCCCAAAGTCTCAAAATATTTTGGGTTTTTGTTTGTTGAAAGCCAAATTACTGTCCCCTGGGAGATTGCTTAATCCGTTTTAAAACACGAGAAAAATCTGCCCTGACCGCAAGGGGGAAATCAAAAATAATGCAAAACACAGAGGTTTTGAAACAAAGTTGACTCGGGGAAAATATTATCCCAAAAAAACCCACTCCCATCCCAAAAACAAACTTTACACCCCAGACAAAAAAACCAACAACATTGCACATGGAAAGGAAAACACTGTTCCCCTGAGAGGTTGTTTAAACGGGTTTAGTGCATGAAAGAGAAATCTCCCCTGTTTGCAAGGGGTATAAAACAATGAAAAAAACAGGAGAAAGTGCCTAAGCACGACAATTAAAGATACAACATTTTAAAAAAAAAGGGACTACGTCAAGAGCAAATGGTCGCGAATGCTAAATGTCAGCAGGAAAAACATGGGAGTTGGGGCCGGGGAAAAGGGGGGAGAAAAAAAGGGTTTTCCACTAGCTGCAAGACTGGATCATCTTATGTTTTTTGGGTTATGTAATTTTTATTATTTTTGAAAAGCTAATGACGCCCACAGGCATGGGTATCCCACCAAAGCAAAAATTTATATGTGTGAACAAAAAAGGATCTATCCCCAAGGGCCAAAACAGAATTGTTTTTTTGAATAATGAAATTTTCAGCAAGTTTTCCCCCCCATTTTAAACAGATGAAAAGGGGTTATAATATTTAGGGTGTAATACCTACTTTTCTGTGTGTGTGGGTGCGTGAAATTCACGGCGCGCCGCGTGTGTGTGGGGTGTTTGTGTGGGGTGGGGGAAGTGATTTCGTGCTTTTTCATGTGGGGGTTGTGTGTTTTGTGTTTTAACTCGAAAACCCAGTTTGGACATATTTTATTGACAAAAACAAATCTGAACCTAACTAAAACTGTAATCCACACCCACCCATCGGGCCCGACACTGTACAAGCCCTGGTTGTATTTTTGCCCCAAGGGGAAAAACATCCATTCAAGACGTGACAACGACAAGCCATCCACAAATTTGCCACGCCCCACTACATTATTTTAAAGTTTCAAAGACAGCATACTAAAGACAACATATACATCGGGTTAAACCGTTTCAAAAGACTTAATTTTTAAGAAAAAAAGGTACAACATCCATTTTTTGGACAAATACTAGTATGCCCCATCCAAAGCATTCACGGGTAAAAAAAAAGCACTAATCATCTAGAAAAAGGGTTTAAAAAGATTGTCTACAACAAAGTCAATTAAAGTAGGCAAAATTTTTATCTTTTCAAGGGGTCGGGGGCCGATACATTTTTTTTTTTTTTCGAGGATAAATAAAAAAGCTTTCATAAATTTTTTTTCATCCATCCTCTGGCTACCCATTTTTTAACGGGTTTGCCTTTTTTTTTGACCCCCTCATTTCTTGACTTTTCTCCTTCCTTGACTATCTCGGGTTTTTGGTTTTTTTTTTTAAAATATTTTCTCTTCCCTTTTTTTTTCCCCCAGTTTTTAAAGGTTTTCCCCCCCCATTTTTGACCTTATAAAATTTTTTGATGTTTGTCTCCCTTCTGTATTTCAGGTTTGACAATTCCCCCTTTTTTGATTGCTAAAGGGTTTTTTTGGGGGACAAAATTTCCCCTCTCTTACCCGACTATTTCCTCCCCCCCTTGCCCCGTCCCCCAAATTCGGGGGACCAGCCCAAAAAAAAAAACAAAAAAAATCAAACCCAAAGAAGGGGACATTTCTTTTTGTAAGGTTTTGGGTTTTCGGGGGTTTTTGGTTTTTTTTTCCTTTTTTTTAAAATAAACCCCCCCCGGGGGGCCCTTTTTTCTCCAGGGGTCTTTTGAAAGTCGTTAAAAAAAAACAAATTTTTCTTTTTTTTTTTTTTTTTTTTTTTTTTTTAAAGGCTCAAGCCCCAGGGGGAAAGTGGTTTTTTTTTATGTTCCCAATTTTTCTTTGTTTGCTTTGGGATGAAGGGCCTTTTTTTTTAAAACGCTACGGGCCCCCCGGCCCCACACACCACCCACCACCCCATTCCCCCAAAAAAGGGCCGTTGGGTTTGGGAACCCTTTTTGGCTCTGGTGGTTCGCCCCGGTTTTTACAAAAAAAGGGGGGAAAAGGGGAAAGGGAAGTAAAGGGTTTTTTTTGTCCCGTTTGTTGGTTGGTGTATTTGGTTTCGGTGGGGGGTGAGGGGCCTGTTTTTGGGGGGTTGGGGAGGGGGGGGGTTTTTTTGGGGGTTTTGTGTTGTTTGTGGGGTTGTTGTTTTTGTTCCAAAACCTTTTCTTTCGTAAAAGAAAAAAAGGGAAATGGGTTTTTTTTAAAAAGGAAAAAAAAAAAAATTTTTTAATAAAAAAAAACCATGGATTGGGCCCAAAAAAAAATTTCCAATTTAAAGGCTCCAAAAAGGGGCCCGCAAAAACCAAAACACACACAAACTAAAAACAACACCCAAAAAGGGATAAACCCTTTAGGATAAAGGAAAGGGCCCTGTTGAAAAACTTTCATTTTGTGTTCCCGGCCAAAGGGGAAAGGGTTAAAACTTTGTAGTCCGGTTTTTAAAGGAAGGTTGTAAAAAAGCGAAAAGGTTTTTCCGGTTGGGGTTTTGGGGTTGTCCCTTTTCCCGGAAAATTCCCCCACCTTTAGCCCAATTTCGGCCGGCTTGGTTTGAAGAAAACCGATCCCTTTTAAAAACGTAAAAGAAAACGAAAAAACCCCCCAAAAACGAAAAAAAAGGGCCCAAAAAAAAAAATTTTAAAAAAAAACCCCCATGGGAAAACAAAACAGGCAGAACAAAGAAAAAAATAAAAACCAAAGCGCGGCGAGGGCCCCCCCCCCGGGAAAAAAGAAAACCCAACTTTACAAAATCCCTTTTCCCCTTTTAAATGGAGGAAAGGGAAATTCTGGCCTTTATTTTTTGCTTTTCCCAATATTTTTAAAAATTTCCTACTTTAATTTTTATTATTTTTTTAGATTAACCCCTGTCTAAAAGGGTCCTAAAGTGGGTGGGGGTTTGAACCCCTTTTGGAAGGAAACACCCCCCAAAAAAATGGGGGCCGGGGGGAAGGGGGGCTGGCGAGTTTTTTTGGTTGGTGGTGTGGGTTGTTTTTTTGGGGAAACAAAAAAAAAACCCCAGGAACAAAGATTTTTAAAATTCTTGGGCCACTCTATAGGGAAAAAATCAGTTGGGGGTGAAAAAAAAAAGGGTGGACCTTGTGGGGGCTTTTGCGTGGGGGAAAAATTTGGGTTGGTGTTAAAATGTTGTGTCGGGGGTTTTGGGGTTTTTGGGGGGGGTTTAAAGTTGGGTTTTTTAAAAATTTTTTTTTTTTTAATTTTTATATTTTTGTGTTGGGTTGGGGGGGTTTGTAGCCCTGGTGATTGTTTGGGGAGGGGGGAAGGGGTGGGTGTTGTTGTTTGGGGGTTTGGTGTTTTTTGTTTGTGTTGGAAATTCCCTTTTGCCGCACCCGTTTTTTTTTAATAACCCCCTTAACCGTAGGGAGAAATTACGCTTCAGTGTTTTCTTCTGTGGAAGGGGGGTTTTTTTAGGGGGCAGGTTTGTGTTGGTGTAAATTTTGGGTTTTTGTGTGACTGTTTTTTTTTAAAATTTTTGTGGGCCCGGGGGGAAAAGCCTTGTATTTTTTTAATGTTTTTTAAATTGGGGGGGTTAATGGAATGGGGGTTTGGTGTTTTTTTTAATCCCGGGCCCCCGGGGGTTGTTTTAAAATTTTTCACCTTCCCACCGACCAAATGGAAAAATTTTTCCCTGGAAGGGGAGGTTGCGCGGGTTTTGTTCGGGCGTCCCCAACAAGGGCCTGTTAAAGTTTAAAACACAAAAAAAAACCCGGAAACCTTTTTTTTGGGTTTAAAAAGTCTCCCCCAAGTTTTTTTAAATAGTGGTATAAAAGGGAAAATTTTACCTTCCCAAGGAAAAATTTCCTCATTTAAAACGGGGGGTTTTAAGGTTCGAAAGTTTTCCTGCTTGCGTTCGCCAAACCCTAGGTTTATCCCCCCCAAAAACAAAACTACGGCCCCTTTTAGCCTCCACCCAAAAGGTTTGGGAAAAGGGGTAACAGGTTTTTTTGGGAAAAACCAAAAAAATTTGGGGGGTACCTTTTTGGTTAAAAGCCCTGTTTTTAAATGGATGGCCTTTCGACACCAAACGGGGGCCACAGGGGGAAAAAGGGGTTTTTTGGAAAAATTTTTTGGATTTAAAAAAAAAAAAAAAACCCCCCAAAAAATTTTAGGTTCCCAAAAAAGGAAATTAATTTTTCCCAAAACCCCCCCAACTAAAAAAAAAGTCCCTGGGTGAAACAATTTTTTGGAAAATTGGTGTGAATGCACGAAAAAACCCAAACGCAAAATGTTGAAAAAGCCCATCCCGGGTTGGGAAATGATGAAACATCTAAAACAAAAGCATACGGGTTTTCTCTATTGAAAGCTTCCAAAGGGTGGGAATTTACTACCTTTAGGGTTGGGGTAAAAACGATCGGGGTACGCAATATCTGACCGCTGCCGAACTTCCGAGTCTAGCGGGGAACAAAAAGGGAAAAAAATTCAAAAAACCCAGGGAAACCAAGAAACCCCCCCCCCCTCCTCCCTCCCTCAAAGAAAAAAAAAAGGAATGAACGAAAAAAACCATTAAATTGAGAGACAAAAAACGGCCTCCCCCCCCCCCCACCAAACCACCACCACCACCAAAAAACCTACCAACAACAATTTTTAAAAAAAAAAAAATTAAAATTTAAAATGTACAAAGAAAAACAATATAAAAAAAACAATCCAACTCAGCATTAAAACGCACAAAAAAAAATTAAAACCAAAAAATGAAAACCCCAAACCCCACCCCCCCCCCCCCCCCCCCAAAAAAAATTCCTTTTGTTTTGCAACTAGGGAAAAAAAAGCATAAATCAGGAAAAAAAACTTTTAAAAAAAAAATTGCAAGCTCAACCCCAACACACAGCAGAAATAAAGACTATTCCCCACTGCTGACTGTCTAAAGGAAGCCAAAAAAATTTAGCACAGAGGGGAACGCCCAGGCACAGATGCACCCTACCCGGGCCCCCCACCCACTAATTCTCCCTTCTAATCTGAACAAATAGCCCCGCCCACAAAAAGGTTTTTCCTGAAAGCTCCCGCGCTTTAAGAAATAAAGTCCAATTCAAAAATGAAAAAAAAAGCTGTTGAAAAAGGAATTGTGGGATTAAAATTTAAAAAAAACACAAATCCCCAAAAATTTTTAAATTTCCAATAAAACATCCATGCTAATTCCCTAGGGCAAACACCATTCATCCAACAATCACGAACATTTGAATTTTTTAAAACTTTCCTTTTGTTTTTTTTCAAAGGGGGTATTAGAGGGACATTAACTTTTAAAAAGTAAAAGGGGGAGGGGGGACAACAAAACAAAATTTTAATAATCGAGCTGTTTGCGAATTTTTTAAACAGCCAATTTCCCTTTCCTCCTGAGTACTCTCAAAAATTAATACTTCAACAAAAAGGGGAAATTTTAACTGATCTGAAATGGTTTAAAGGGCGCCCCTTAAAGGGCCGGAAATATTAGGAAAAAGCCAAAAGTGGGGCACCCCCCAAAAACCTAAAGCTCCAATTTTTTATCACAAACTTCAAATTACCGATAAAATCACAGGGGAAACATAAAAAAACTTCCCACATACACTATACAAGTTAATTTTTTCACCATAAACAATCAAAAAAATTTTAATGTATGGGAGCTCCCTTCCCAAAAGGGAAACCCCAAAATTTTTGAAACTTTTCCCTGGTGTGCCCACTATGGAACCCAAAATGGCGGTACGTTTTTGCCCCTTTGCAAGGGGGGTTTAATTTAAGGACTTGTCCTGAATTGTAACCGCAACTTACACCCTGAAAGAAATTTGGGGGTTTTAAAAATGAAACTAATAATTAGAGGTTTGAGATCCCCATCTCCACATGCAAAGGTCCCCCCTTCCCCCTATCCTTCGTAATACAACTAAAACCAAAATCACTGATTTCCCCCACAAAAAGGGACATGATTAATTTCCCGGGAATAACTTGACTGAAAAAAATCAATCTTGAAACAACAAATTAATGTCTTTTAAAGGAAAATTTAAATTTTAAAAATCTTTTGATTTTAACAAGCTCTGATTATTCAATCCTAATGTGCCCCAAGGGTGTGGCCAATGTTTCTCGTTTGTATAAATCCACACAACAATTTTTTATGTATTTTTGGGATAGTTGCGTGGGGGTTTAGAGTTTATTAAACACATAATTTGCATTCAAAACAACTTTTGGGAAAAAAATGAACCCTGGCTGATTGGATTGGGGGTTTCAACCCTTTTTAAACTTTTTGTTCTACTTCTGTTTTTTTTGAATTGTTTCTGTATTGCTCTGGGCCTCCCTTGTCCTGCCTCTTTTTTTTCCTCTGTGTTCTGTCCTTTCCCTTTTTCCCTCCCTCCCCCTCTCTCCCCTCTAAGTTTTCTAAGTTTATTCAATTTTATTTGGTCTCTCTCTCCTCACTCTCTCTCTCATCCCCACTCTCCTCTTCTCTCTCTCCTCTCATCAACAAAACTTTCACGCAATACCATACTTCCACACAACTTTGGGGGGGGGGGGGGGGGGGGGGGGACGCATATACACTACTTCCACAAAACTTGGGACGATATCCACAACCCCCACACAAGCTTTCACGCATATACCAACTCCCCCACAAACTTTTCAACGCAGCACACACACCCCCAAAACACACACACACTTGCACACCGCCGCACACAAACGAAAGCCCGTGCCACACATTTATATCCTACTGGGGGCAGATAAATCCCATGTCAAAGTTTTTTTCCGTCTATTTAAAACATGTCAGTACTAACCCTGGAACAACCAGAAAAACCCGGGCACAATGCTTTTTTCCAAAATTTCCAAAACCCCACTTTTTTGTGTAAAAAGGCCACCTAGAGAACAGCTCTGCCAGAGAATGTGGGGGGGGAAAGGGAAAAATGGGGGAGGGGGAAGGAGGGGGGGGTGGCGGAAGGCTGGGTGGTGGTGGGAAAAAGGGAAAGGGGGGGAAGGGGAGGTAGTGGGGGTTAGAGGGTGAGGGAAAATTATTGGGCCCTACTTCCCCCGATGAAAAAATTTTCTGAAATCATTGTGAAAATTTTGGGTTTCGGGGCAAAATCAAAGAATCAATTTAACCCGTTTTACGCAAGCAAAGATGACCATTATATTTTTTTCTTTTCTTTTTTTTTTTCTTTTCTTCTGATAACCGTTAACCCATCCCGAACCATGCCGCTGATTCCCAATACGCCACCCCCGCTAACCCCGGGCTTTCAGGGTGAACCTCGGGGGCCCAAAAAAACCCTGAGGCCCCCAAACCCAACAGGCCCCCGCCTTTCTGGGAGTATCATTTGGTTTTTATTCTGACTAACAAAGTGCACTATATCACCTCGAACCCCTTCTCATACCAGTTTTTTTCAAGTCCGGAGAACCCACTGGGTTTTGACGTTTCATCCCGAAAAGACGATTTTTTAGAACGTCCTACCAACCCATGGTCTCCTGGAATTTTCCCCCCGACCTCGATGGCTTTCCCACAGACTTTTACTGTTGGGGACAAATGTTCGGGGAAAAATTGAAATCCCATGAAACAAACCCGAAACAAAAAAGAGGCCAAATGAATCAGAGACATTAATTTGTTATTGAAAGATTGTCGAAAATCATCAACATCATCATCCCCAGACCTTGGCGGTCGTGGAGGAGACACAAAAGACGATGCCGTGGGAAGCCCCCTCCATCCATCCGGTCCTCGGCCCCGGGGGCAGTATGCCCGGGGTTTTTTCACCTGGGCCATTCCTATGTTGTCCCATCCATGACTTTTTCGTCTTTCCCCCCCCTTTTTTTTCCCCCCCGTGTTTTCCCCGCATTTCTTTTTTGGCAGAGTGTTTTTGGGGGGTGGGCGTGGCTGAACCTTTTTAAACTTTTTTTTTCTTGACGAGGGTGAAAGGGGGTTTCCCGTGGGCCTGCCAGCCGTGGTTTTTTTGGGGCCTTTTCAAAATTTATTTTGGGCTTTTTGTTCTCTCAAGGGGTATGCCCAGCAGTTTTCTATGGCATTTTTTTTCAAATGACTTTGGGTTTGCTTTGCTGTTTTAGCAGTCAATGGGCCCGGGTTTTTCTTTCCCTACAGCAGGAAAATCCCGAATTTGGGCTTTTTTAGACTTTATTTGGGTTGGGAAACTATTCTTTTTTTACTTTTTCCCTTGGTGGAGTTTTGTCCGGAAATGGTTTTCTACTAAATTTGCTTTGTTTCGGGCGTCGATCGCCCGTTCCTTTATGTTGTAGCCCCAAGGGATTAAAAAACGTCACTTTTTTCCCCGTTGCTGGCTGTTTATGTAAAAATTTTTGCAGTGGCTTGCTCGTGCTGTTTTTAAAAAGTACTTTTTCTTTCTCCGACTCACCATCCTTTCCCTAAGCTCCACTCGGGTTTTCAAATCCGGCGTTTTAAAATCCTTTCAGCCCCTGTTTTTACTTTTTCCCCCCATGAAAGGGCCCAAAGTCATCGGCAAACCCCAAAATTGTTGAGGGGGCCCGCTGGGCCCAAGGAGATGGTAAGTGGGAAACATGGGGGATCTTCTCAAAAATGTTTTCCAAGAACAGATTTAAAAAGAACGGAGAAACAGGCACCCTTTCGGGCCCCAAATGTGGTTTTTAAGTAGCCCGACCTGGGTTGTTCAGAAGGGCTGCATGCTTGCGGTGTTTTAAAGCTTTAATGGTTTTCACTAGGGCCTTCTTCAATGCCAAAAAAATTTTAGGGGCCTCCCACAAGGGCCCCCCTTCGGCCCCTACTCTTCGAAAGCCTTCTTTAAGTCGATGAAGTTTTTGGAACAGGTCCCCCTCTGATGTTTAAGATGTTTTTTTTTCCCTCAGGAAAGTGGCAGTTTAAAAAACTGTTCGAAATTTTGCTCCTCCTGCCCTGAAAACCCCCTTGTTCCCCGCCAAGGTTTTTTCTTCGCCTCCCCTTTATTTAGTCGATTCAAATAACTTTTAGCAAAATCTTGCTGGGGTGGCTGATGATGCTGAATTTTTTCTTTTAGTTTTTTTCATTGGCCCTTTAAAATTTCCCCCTTTTTTTTGGGGGGAGGTATGAAGATGATTGTGGCCTTCTGTTGGCCACTGTTTTTTCGATAATCCAACTTTTCCAAAAAAAGGGGCAGATAGATTTGGAATAAATTTAAAATGGGAAAAAATGCAAAACAAATAGTGTATACTACTGCAATCCCCTTTTTTGCATTAATTGTAATGCATTTAATTTCATTGTATGTTTTTAAAAGTATTTCACTGCATTGCATTTTCATTGTATCGTATCAAATATCACTTTAGCCCCCAGCAGATTTCTCTTCGCAAAAAATTTTGACAGCTCCCCTCTCTGTTTTGATCTGGGCCCCAACACTTTCCAAAAAGGCCCGCCACCCCTTTTTTTTTTTTTCTTTTTTTGTCCTCGCATAAAAGGGGCCAAAAGGGCAACTTGTCTTCCCGGGGGTACTTTTAAACCCCTGCGGTGCCCGGGGTGCACACCAAGGGCCCCAGTTTTAAAAACCCCCTCATCCCAAAAAAAACTACACCCAGGCCACCCCCTCCAAGGGACATTAGATGGCCCAAAAAGCTTTGGAATTTTAAACGGAATCGAACCCTGCGTTTTGTTTGTTTGTTTATTTTTACCCCCCAAAAGCGTGCGTTACTCGTAGACCACTTTTCCTTTTTTTTAGACTGTACATGACTTTTTTGTTCAAGTAAACACTGTTTTTTGTTTTTTGAAAAAAAAACGCACTTTATAAACTTGAACTTTCAAAGCATCTTTGAGTGGGTTTTAAAAATCCTTCCCCTTTTTTATAAAAAAATAAAAGCAGGAAAGAGGAGTGGGTCTCCCCTTGCAGCCCCAAAAGCAAAATGAAATTTTTTTAATTGGGTTTTCCCACAGGGAATTTTTAAAATTCACGCTCAACTTTTACTGACAAAAAAGTCAAACTTCAAAAACACCTCCGCTTTCAAGTAAACCAAACAAACAAACACACACACAAACAAAAATCCCAAAAATAAAAACAAAGAACCCCGGGGCAAACATCCCTTTTTAATGCCCTCTCTCTTTTCCCCTCTCTCTCTCTCTGAGCCAACAAAATTTAAAAAAATGCATTTACAAAAACACACACACACACAAAACCACACGAAAAACGAAGAAAAAATAAAAACCAAAAAGATATTACAAACCCAAAAAAAGAAAACAAAGGGAAAAAAGGGAATAGGGAAAAAAAAGATTAAATTTAAGAGAGGAGAGAGAGAGAGAGAGAGAAAAAGAGAGAGGGAGAAAGAGAAAGGTGAAGCGAGAGAGAGAAGAGAGAGAGGAGAGGGGGGGAGAGAGTTGAATTTTTTCTCCCAAACCCCTAATCTTAAAAATTAAAAATTTAAAATAAAGACATACCCGCGTGCGGGGTGCACAAAAAACCCCGGGGACCCCCACAAAAACTACCAAAAAAAACATTGAAATGACTTTTTTTTTATATTAAAAAAAGCATAGAGCCCGGGCAAACAAACAAAACAGAAAGCTGAAAAGACACAAAAAAAAACAGCCAGACATTTCAGGGGGAAAATAGGGAAGAAAGAGGAGACATGGGGAAAGACAGAGACAAGGGGCAGAGAGACTAAACAGAGCGAAACATCAGCTCATGAAAATCTTTAAACAAAAAAACAAATTTTTCTTCTAAAACCCACCCATAAAATTTACGAACCGAAAAATAAAAAAATTAAAAAATTTAAAAAAGAAAGAAACATTCGAAAAGGAAAAGCAAAACCAGGGCAAAAAACCCCAGTGAGCCATTTAACTGCATAGAAAATAGGATAAGAGAGAGAGCGAGAGAGAGAAAAAAAGAGAGGAGGGAAAAGAAAAGAAGAGAGGGGAAAAGGGGAGAGAGAGGGGGAGAGGGAGAGAGAGAGAGAGAGAGAGGGGAGAGAGAGAGGGAGAGAGAGAGAGGGAGGGGGAGGAGGGGAGGGTTTTTTAAAGGGGGGTTTTGGGGGGCGGGGGGGAAAAGGGAAAAAAAAAGAAAGGGGGAGAAAAGAGGAGGAGGGGGGGGAAAACCCCGGGGGAGGGGGCCCAGGCCTTTTGCCCGTGGGGGGTTTTTTCGCACACTTTAAACATTAGCAGCTTTTTTTTTTTTTTAAAAAAAAAAGGAAAGCCCTTTAAAAACCCCGAACCCCTTTTAAAAAAGAAAGGGTTAAATGTCCCTTTTTATGTCTGGTCTGTCTTCACCGTCTGTCCTGTCCCGAAATTTTTTTATTTTTTTTATTTTTTTCTTTTAAAAAGAGGAAAAATGGAATAACACTTTGGGGCTTTTTTTTTAAAAATCTATTCCCCCGTGTTTTATGAGGTTTTGGGAAATTCTGCATCTTTTCCCACCGGCACACAATGGCCCACCTTCTTTCCAAAAGCGGAACTTTGGGTTTAACGTGTGCGCAAGAGTTCTCGGCGTTCGCCACGGGGCCCCGGGTTTAAAAGTCCCCCATCCGAAGGGCTTTTGGGGGGAGTGGATCCCGCACCCGAATTTTCCCCCAGGGGAAAATATCCCTTTCCCAAAGGGGAAACGAACCCGGGGCGTCAGATTGCAGCCCTGTCTGCTGTCCGTCCGTTCCCCTCAGTCTCTCCCTGGGATTGGGAAATTTGGGTTTCCTCTAAAAAGATTATTTTCCCCAGGTTTAGATCACTTTTTAAAACAAAAAGAAAGAAAGAAAAACAAATGGGAAAAAAAACAAAACAAAAATAATTTAAAAAAAAACAAAGCAATCAAAAAAGTTAAGCGGGCTGCTCAACCCCAAATTTTCCTAAATATTTACAACCTTTTTTTTTGTTTTTATTTTTTGTTTTTTTTTTCGCTTGTGGTGTGGGTTTTTTTTTGGGTTTTTGGGTTTGGGTATTGTTTTGGGGGGTGGGCAGGGGGGGGGGTGGGGGGGGTATTAAAGGTTCATTTTAATATTGGGTTTTCCCTTTTCTACTTTTTTGTTGTTGTTGTTGTTGCCACTATGTTATTCATCCAAATATTTTGATTTTGGCCGATGAAAAATCTCAACAGTTAATAATACTCTTTTGCTTTGTCTCCCGTCAACTAGGCGCGTGTGTTCTTTGTCCCCATTTTTAAAATTTTTTGAAATAAAGGCTAGGTCGCCCTTTTTTTTTAAATCAATTTTTAAAGGGAAAAAGCATTGATACAGTAAGAAAAAAACTGGGAAAAGGAAAAAAAAAAAAGAAAAACCCAAAAAAAAGAAATGAATGAAGAAAAAAGATAGAAAGAAAGTCAGACAGAAAAAAAAAAAACAGCAAAAGAAAGACAGAATTTTAAAAAAAAAAAAAGAATAAAAGACTGAATGAAAGATTGAATGAAAGGGGAAAGGGAAGGGAAAAAAGACGACAGACAGACTTAAAAAGACAGACAAAAAAAAAAGAAAGACAGAAAGAAAAAAAACACAAAGCAACAAAAAAAAAAAACCCAAAAAAAAAGAAAAAGGGGGAAAAAAACAACAACAAAAAAAATAAACCCGGGCATGGAGAAGGGACAGAGACACAAAAAAACAGAAAAGAAAGGGAGACGACAAATAAAAAAACAGCAGACATAACAGAAACAAAGAAAACAAAATGATTTTTACAAAAAATGTCAAGATAATCAAAAAGTTTTTATTTATTATCTGCATAACAAACAATTTTTCTCTTCTTTATTTTCCTCTTTTCTCACTCTCTCATCTCCCCTTTCCCCTCTCCTCTCTCTCCCCCTCTCTCTCTCCTTCCTCTCCTCTCCATCCTCTCTCTCTCCTCGTCCCATCCCTCTCCTTTCTCCCCTCTCTCTCTCCTCTCTCTCTGCCTCTTCCCCCCCTCTCTCTCTCTCTCTCTCAAAAGAAAACCGGGGTAAAAAACTGTCCAAACTTTTATGGACACATGCCGGGCGTCCCTTTAATATCCCTTTTACATGCGTCTTCTTCTTCTTCTTTCTTCTTCTTCTTCGCAAAAATGGACATCTGAAATTTAAAACCCTCAGTTAAACCCCTTTTCAACAACCTGATAACTTTGGGCAGGAAATATGTTTTTACCCCAATTTTTTTTTTTTATGAAAAAAAGTTTTTTAAAAAAATTTTTTTTATGCAAGTTTTGAAAACCCCCCCCCAAAAATTTTGCGAATATTACATCTTAATATCATTTTGCATGGGGCCCAAAAACTGTTGAATTTATTGTTATAAAAGGGAAAAAGCTTTAAAGGGGATGGTTAAAAAAAATTTATTTTGTTAAAGTTTTGAAACGTTTTTTTTTTAAACGTCCCTTTAAACCAGACAAACTCTTTTGGGATAACAACCCCGTTCTCCCCCACTTTCGAAATTAAAAAAAAAAAACCTTTTAAACTGGAATTTGGGCCCTGAAGCAAGATAAATTGAAAACATCATTCCGGGGCAACTTTACATTCAGTGGGGTAACCCGGGGCCCCACAAAGTCTCCCAAAGGGTATAACTCCGAACTCGAACCGTTTTCTAACTTTTGGGTGATTAAAAAGTGAGACGAGTGCCAAAATCTGAGTGACCCCCCCGGGGGTTAAGCTGGGGAACGCAAAAAAAAAAACAGAGAACGTCCCGCCAAAACGTTCTCATTGACAGTACAAAATAAAACGAGTTACTCATTCGGGGAACTGTGAATGGATGTCCTCACTGTCATTGGCTGATGTTAGGACCTGAGCAAAGATGTAAACTACTGGTATTGCAGAATCGCTGAAGGTACAATAAAAGTAAGAAATACAACTGTGCTATTGTTTGTTTTGTTGTTTTTGTGTGTTTGTGTGTGTTGTTCATGCATGTGTGTATGTGCGTAAAAATGTGCCGTGCTTCCTTTTGGTTGAGTGTGTGGGGTGTGTGTGTGTGTGTGTGTGGGGGTGCGGGGCCTACTGCGTGTGTGTGGGGTGTGTGTGGGAGAGAGAAAACAACACAGACAGAGACAGAGAGACATACAGGCATAAGAAAGATAGAAAGACAAAATAAAAAAGGGGGGCATAGAAAGATAAAAACAAGACAAGAGGGACAAGAGACAGTCAGGACATAAGAAAAGAAAGATAAATTTTAGAACAGACAGACAGACAGAAGAGAGGCAAAAGACAGACAATACAGACAGCAGAGAAACAGAAGTAAAGACACAGACAAACAAAGACACAAAAGAAAAAGGGAAATGGTTGGTGCGAAAAGAAAAACCAAAGAGAAAGGAGGAGAGAAGAGAAGAAAGAGAGAGAGAGGGGAGAAAGAAAGAGGAGAGAGAGGAGAGAGAGAGAAGAGAGAGAGAGAAGAGAAAAAACAGACAGACAGACAGACAACAGAAAACGACAGACCGAGACAGAGAGAAAGCGCCAAGCCCACAAGCTTTACACAGAACACAGTCACAGACAATTCCAGCAGTGACAGAAAATCCCCCACCCAAATTTTTTGGGCGGTGTCCATCTTCTCGCTGTGTGGTCAGCCCGTCCACTGCTCTCTTCCTGCTTTTTGCTGCTGCTGCTGCTGCTGCTACTGCTGTTTAGTTGCTACTGTGTGCTGGCTTCGCTGCTAGTGCTGTTTCCCCTCACAGAATGTGTGTGTCGTTAAATGGACTTCTTGCCGCTAACTGGATTAAAGCCTTAAAGTTAAAGCAATCAAAAAATTTTGTAAACTATTTACTAGTATTTTTCTATCAAATCAAAAGAAAACGGAGCAACGATATTGCCATGAAAAAAGAAAGATGTTGCATAATTTAAAATATAACATCAGTGGAAACGCCAAGTAGAATGTGAATTCTTAAACTCTTAAGGGGACGACAGCCTGGTGTTATGGTGATTCGGGTCGCTGCCCGTTAACTAAGAGATCAGTTAACATGCTGACTCCCCCTCCCCAAAATTTCCCCCGGGATGAACTAAAACCGGGGTCCCGTGTGCAAACGCGGGAAGAACATTTTGGCAAAACTTTAAAAAAACCCGTTCCTTTTTGAAGTGTAACCATTGTGTGCCGGTGGTGGAACGATGACAAAATTTCAAAAGTGCGACACACGGGGACTAAAAAAAAAACCCCAGATAATCCCTTTTCCATTATTCCTCGAAAAAAAAACAAACAAATAATAAACCAATCAATAAATAAAAAACGGGAGTCTGTTTTTTGACTGATTTCCTCCCCTTCACAAGGACAAAAAGAATGTCCGATTTAGAAATCGGTTTCCTTTTTGGGTTTGCAGTCTTTTTAAAATTCAGCCCCCCAGTTAAAAAAAATATTTAGGGTTTTTTATTATAAGAAGTTTGAAGGAAAAAAGGAGGGGAGTTTTTTTTTTTTTCCCCCTTTGTTTTTCCAAGCTGTCCACAATTTAAAAGGACCCAAAAGCTAACCCCTTTACGACACAGCAAACCGTGTTTTAAGTCAACGTCCATCCCCTCCGTTTGCTTTTGTTTTGTGTTGAGTTGTTTGTGAGTGTTTTTTTGTTGTTTTTTGTGTGTGTGGTGGTGTGTGTGTGTGTGTGGGGTTGTTGTGTGTGTGTTGTGTGTGTGGGGTGGGGTGTGTGGTGTGTTGTTGTTGTTGTTGTTGTTTGTTGTTGACTTCCCAAATTTTTCTCTGTTCCCCTTTTGTGTGTGATGTGTGTGTGTGTGTGTGTGTGTGGTGTGTGGTGGCGTGCGTGCCTGCCCGGGGTTGTCCATTTGAGTTTGTCGAGCGAGTGTGTACGAGTAAAACATAAATGTAAGGCGTGCAGCGAGTTAGAAGGAGCAATCATAAAAAGCAAGTCCCAGAGAAAAAAAATGTGGTGTGTGGGGTGGGTGGTTTGTTGGGGGTGTGTGTTTGTGTGTGTGTGCCCTTGGTCTGCGTGTGTGTGGTGGTGTGTGTGTGTGTGTGTGTGGTGGGTGTGTGTGTGTGGGGGTTTGGTTGTGTGTGTGTGTGTGTGTTGTGTGTGTGTTGATGGTGTGTGGTGTGGCGTGTGTATGGGGTATTTCTCTGTGTGGTGTATGTATGTATGTGTGTGCATCTTAGTGTATGGATGTTGTATTGTGCGGCGCGCAGGCGCGTGTTTGCGTATTTTGTGTTGTGTGTGTTGGCCGCGTCGCGCGCCTGGGTTGTTCAGCGCGTGTTATGGAGTGTACATGTATCAAAGGAAGCTGCGAACGAATTTGAAGAAAAAGCAATCTATAAAAAAAAAAACCCCAATCCCTAGAGAACAAGAAAGTGTGTGTGTGTGTTTGGTGGTGGGGTGTGTGTGTCTTTTTGTACTGGTGGTTGTGTTGTTGTGGCGTGTGTGTATGTGTTGAAGGTTTGTGTGTGTTGTGTGTGTCCCTGCGGCGTTTGTAGATTGTTAAATAATTATAATTAAAATTGAAAAAATTTATATAAAAATATTATAAAAAAATTATATGTGTGGTGGTGTGTGTGTGTGTGTCGGGGGTGTGTGTGTGTGTGTGTGGGGGTGGGGGGGTGATGTAAGAGGTGTGTAGGTGTGTATGTGTGGGTTTTCGTGTGTGGTGTGTGTGTGTGGTTTGTTGTGTGTTGTGTGTGGTGTGGTGTATGTGTGTGTAATGTGTGTAAATTGTTTTTGTTGTGTGTGTTTGGTTTGGGTGTGTTTATGTGTGTGTATTGGGGGGTGTTGTGTGGATTTGAGGTCAGTCAAGTCAATCTTTCATTTCCAGATGGTTCATTGTAAAAGCAATGCATTAATTTGCTTTTTTTCCATCAACCATTTATTTTTTTGTTTTAATTTTTATTTATTCTTTTATATCGAGGATAATGAAAATAACACTCACGTGCTTTTTAAAATCCAGTCCCCGTGTGTAACCATCTATATGAATGAAATAATAAATCTTAAAAAATTGTGAGTGTGCGTGTATGGGGGTTAGGGGGGGGTGTGTGTGTGTTTTTGTGTGTGTGTGTGTGTGTGGTTGTGTGGTGCGCATGCTATTTATTTATTTTATTTTATTCTTTATATCGAGGATGATGGAATAACGCACGTTTGTGCTTTTCTTTACATCCATCCCCTGTGTATGCGGTTTTGTAAATTCCCCGTCATTTTGTTCCCACCGGCACACAATGGCCTACTCTTAACGAAAAGCGAACAGGGTTAAACGTGTGCCAAGACGTTCTGCGGCGTTCGCACACGGGGCCTCGTTTTTAGTTTTCCCTCCGAAGGACTTTTGGGGAGATGGAGTCTGCACTGCGCATGTATGTGTGCGTGCATGCGTGATTTTGTGGGGTGTGTGGTGTGTGTGTGTGTGTGTGCGCGCGGGCGCGCGCGCGGGGGTCAGCCCTGAGATTTTTTTCGAATGCGGGGTAAGGAGGGGACGTGTGTTCAAGGATGCGTGCGAATTTGAAGAAAAAGCGAATTTTTAGAAAACAAGTCCCAAGAGAACAAAAGAAAAGTGCGCTTGCGTTTGTGTGTGTGTGTGTGTGTGTGTTGCGTGTGATTGTGTGTGTGTGCTGTGTGTAAGTGTGTATGTGTGCGTGTGTGTGTTGTGTGTGAGTGTGTGAGTGGTGTGCAAGTGTGTGTGAGTGTGTAG
Organism: Rapana venosa; assembly: GCA_028751875.1. Classification (NCBI taxonomy): domain Eukaryota; kingdom Metazoa; phylum Mollusca; class Gastropoda; order Neogastropoda; family Muricidae; genus Rapana; species Rapana venosa. Next base: position 606,156 of record CM054165.1, on the reverse strand, counting down.
TGTGTGGTGTGCGTGTGTATTGAGTGTGTGTGGGGTGTGTGTGTGTGTGTGTGTGTGTGTGTATGCCGCGCGCGCTATCAGCTAGCTCTAGGAGTCTAACCAAAACCTCACGCTGTTCCACATTTGTTTCCCATGTTGGATACCCTTGTGCCTTTCTTTTTTCTTTGTGTGGCTGTGTCTTTTTTTTATAACCCCATTTTGCTCTCTTTCTGTCTTTTTTCTAGCTGACTAGCTAGCTGATGGGATTCCTTTGTCCCCCGTCCTTCTCTCTCTCTCTCGTACTCTCTCTCTCTCCCTCTCTCTCTCTCTCTCTCTCCTCCTCTCTCTCTCCTCCTCTCCCCTCTCTCTCTGTGTCCTCCTCTCTTTTTCTTGTTCTTTTTCTTGTTCTTCTTCCTTCTTCTTCTTCTTCTTCTCTGTCTCTCTGTCCTCTTTCCATTTGTTTCCCGTCTCTGACTCTTTCATGTCCCTGTCTGTGTTCTGTGTGTCTGTCTGTGTGTCTGTCTTTCTCTCACTGTCGCTCTCTCACTTTCTCTGTCTGTCGCTCGCTGTCTCTCTCTCTCTATGTTTCTCTCTGTCTCTTCTGTTTTTCTGTATCTTTTCTCTCTCTCTTATTAAATTGTTGGGAACGAGGCGGTATAGACTCGCTTTCTCTAGGGGCCAGCATCTTTTAATGAAGAACGCGGCACCCATCACATCCCCCTCTCCCTGGCTGCTTTAACCTTACCTGTTCTGAGATAAAGCACTTACCCTATCATCATAAACCACTTCATTACAACTGGTCAGCTAGGGGACTGTACTGAACCAAGTCACGAAAAGGGGTTTCCCCATGCGCGAGGTACCCACCTCAATGCCGCTGAGCCCTAGCTTTGAGAAAGAAAAAGCTAGTGCTCTGACCACGGAGCTCCCCCCACCCCCCCCCCGTCATATCCTTCTGATTTTGACCCAACTGCTACAGAATCAGGTTTCTTATCTTAGAAACATGTACACGAGTGTTTGCATTTGAATTAAGAATTGATGATGGTGTGGGTTGTTGTTTTTTTAAAATGTAGACTAGCTCTCTGAGTAGGCTTTTGGATAAATGTTTTGCGTTGACATAGCTTGAAGCTGAAAGTTTTGTTGTTGTTGTTTTTGTTGTTTTTAGGGGGTGGGGATGTTGGGCTGTTTGTTGTCGTTGTGGTTGCCGTTGGTGGGGGATTTTTGTTGTTTGTTGTTAAATTTTTTTGGGGGGTGGATTGATGGGAGATTATTTGTGTGTTCTTTTCTTTGGTTGTTCTTTATTTTTGAAAACTAACAACCAATATAGCACCGTTCAATTTTTGCTGTACATTTTTTTTGCTGTGAAGATGTATTAACATACAAAGGATGTTTACTACCCTCTCCATTAATTTTGTTGTTTTTTTTTGTTGTTACTTTTATTCTCTTATTAGTCTTTTGATTTGTGTTTTTTTAAGTCGTGTTGTTATTCTTATTGACGTGGCTGCTATTACCATTTTTGTTTTGTGTTATTGCTAAACAGAATTTTAAATTCAACAAAAACAACATTAACAACAGAAAGTTTTTTAGAAGAACAATCACACCACCACCACCACCAACACCACCAACACCAACAACAATAATCATTTTCCCTAAACCACCCCACCACCACCACCACTACCACCAACACCACCACCAACACCCCCACAACCAACAACAACAACAACACCACGAATAACAACAACAACAATAATCATCTTCTAAATGAGAAAAGGGAGAAACAGAAGAAAACACACATTCAAAAGCACGAGCACGAACGCACACGCACAGACCCAAACCACTAAGGCAAACTAGTCTGCTTTTGGGCCCCCCCCCCCCCCCCTCACCCTCCCCCCCCCCATCCCCCCCCCCCCTTCCCCCCGCCGTGGGGAAATCGCTCATGTCTCCTTGGTCGTTACGTTTTTCAGTACTGTCTGTGTTCTGGCACTTTGTGGAAAATAAAGAAAGCCTAAATTTCTTATTGATGTTTGTTTTTTGGTTGTGTTGTCTTTTTGTTGTTGTTGTTGTTGTTGTTGATCTTCTTCTTCTTCTTCTTTCTTTTTTCTCCTTCTTCTTTTCCTCTCCCCCCCCCCCCTCCTCTCTTTCTCTCTGTCTGTCTCTGTCTCTGTCCTCTCTGTCTGTCGTCTCTGTCTGTCTGTATGTCTTTGTCTCTCTTTCTTTTTCTCTCTCTCCTGTTGCGACCATATGTGCATGCATATGCGTGCGCGCCTCTTTTTGTTGTGTGTGGTGTTGTGGTGTGTGTGTCCGTGCCTGTCTGTCTGTCTGTCTGTCAGGTGAGTGAGTGTATTTTTTAGTTGCTTGCCTATCTGATTACATGGCCTCTCTCTCTCCTCCTCTCTCTCTCTCTGTCTCTGTCTCTCCCCTCTGTGTCTTTCTCTCTCTCTCTGTCTCTGTCTCTCCTTTCAAACCAAAACTTTTCTCTTTCAAAGGAAACGAGTGTGCCGTCACTACTATGACGAAACAACGCCCACATTGTGTGAAAAAAGATAACACCTCACACTATCTTTAGTCCTGATCCCATAATTATTGTCTCCTTCTCGGGAGTCTGATGATGAACAAAAAGAGAAAGCTGAGTATGTACGGCACTTTGTCACACAGCAGGAAGGAAAAAACAAGGATATTGCGTGTGAAGGTTGCTTTAAAGGGGTAATCATTTTTTCTTTTTGCAAATTCTTTGGCGACAATAACAAAAAAATATAGACTGATGAGATTTGTTTTTAAAAAAAACACAAGAAATCGTGCATCTGGACTGGCCAAAACTGTCCCAAAAGGGAACAATAAAACGAAAAAAGACAGAAAAAGGGGGACACCCCAAAAACGATGGAAACGGACATCAAGAGTGGAACTGACCTTGTGTGGTGAACTCATTCTGCAGAAGCTGAGAACCAGGGCAAGGAGGGGAGAAGCTGGTTGCCAAATCTTCAATGGTGTCCCCCCAAATAAAGGGATAGTAGCAGGATTGTGGTGAAGGAGGAAGAATGATGTTATTGATTTACATCTTGCTTTCTTAGGGGGTGTTTGTGCAGTCATACGTTTTTTAAATTATGTTTTTGGTCTTTTTGCATAAAGATGGTCTCTGTGAGCATTCAACCTTACACTACTCCCCGGGGTGAGGGGCAGCCTGCCCAATAAAAACAGCATCCCCATCTTCTATAAATTCTGTGCTAGGAATTTCCCTTTTCTATCCCTCTCTTGTTTCTGCTTTGTTGCGGTCCTTTCTTTCTTTTCCTGCCTCTCTACTTTTGATTTTTTGCCTTATTGGTCTATTCTCCTACCTTTTTTTCCAGAAAGACTTAAAAACTAAAAATTTCTTTTCCCATGCCGAAGTCGAAGGGGCTGGCCTGACTTGGCAAGAGCTTAACGCAGCGAAAACGCATTTTCGCTCATATTCTGACAAAAACAATAGCTGCGTCTGATTGTTCGACGAAGAAGAAGATGCCTGTACACTGGTGTGGTATTATGATGTGTTGTTGTTGTTGTTGTTGTGCGTTCCCCAGCTTAACCTCAGGGGTCACCCAGAATGTGCACTCTGACTCACCCATCACACCTGAAATCACGTGGAGTGTAATTGCACACTGAATGTGAGGTAAGCGTGTATGACTGTTTTTTTTTTAAGTACCCGCCAATAGGCAGCCCACTCCGACTTCAGGGGATGTTTATCTCCATTTAGGTAATATGCGGGTTAATGAGCTTGTCATGGCTGAGGGCAATCTCATCACAACATTTTTTTTAACATAACAACATTTAGTGTGGGGCCCTTTCAATTTGCTGACATCAATACGTGATACAGCTTTTGGCCTGGCTAAGAATTATATGTGATGCTCTTCCATAAATGAGTCACATTGCATCAAGATAACTTTTTTGGTTTTGTGACATTTATTTATCTTTAATAAAGAGGTTTTTCAAGGCAAAAAACAGAAAGAAAATCGGACAAATCTATGAAAAGTTTTACAAATTGAAATATGCACTGCAAGAAATGACAAAATGAGAAAATAACAAGTTCACATCGCAAAAGGTTGTCAGAATGGGCTTGGTGGGTTGTTGTTTTATTCAAAACACTTTTAAAATCAAATGAAAAACACAATTACGCTTTGAAAATTTCATTACAAGGTAGAATAACGGCTATAGTTTTATAACCATCAAAATATAAAAATCGACAACCTGAAATCTCACCTGCCTTAAAAATGGTTCCTAGCGGGGAAAATTGGTCAGGTGCAAAGCGACTCATTTCGTGGGGGAGCGTCACTTAATGACACCAACGCTGGTACCTTACTACTGTCAGTGATGGCAACATGGCTGTTACATACCTTCCTTACCCTGTTTTCGCCGGGGTGAAGACATAGCGAACATTCCTTAACCACTGACTGGGGGAAAATCCAGACGTGGGGATTTTATGGGTGAGTGGGTGGTGGGGGTTATTGTTGTGTTGTGTGTGTGTGTGTTGTTTGCGTATATAATAATTTGAATAAGATATAATATATATATATAATATTATATAATAAAATATAAAAATATAAAATAAATATATATATATATATAAAATATAATTTATGTGGGTTGTGTGTGTTGTGTGTTGTTGTGTTTTCTGTGCGCTCATACCGCGTGTTGTGTGTACGTGTGCATCCGTTTTGCATGTATGTGTTTCTATCCGTCTGTGTGCGCGCACGCGCGTGCGTACATTTTCTACAGGCGTTTTATGCCCAAATTTGTTTAATCAGAAAAAATACCCACAAAACAACGCCAAAGAGAATCATAAAGTACAGGAGATATTTGAAGTCGTGGGCACGAACAATAATGGTTTTTCAAAGTCACTCGGAAAGCGTTGATGCAATAGGAACGCTTGGCCGTTGAATATTCATGACGACAATATCGCAGTGTAGAGCTGGGGGTCAGTTTGGCTAACACTGATTTATTTTGCTTGTTGTTGCTCCCCCTGGTTTCGGATATGACCAGGAAAAAAATCAGACAGGTTTTAGTAAATAATACCTGTGTGTGTGTGTGTGTTTGTGTGTGTGTGCGTGTGTGTGTGCGTTGTGGTTGTGTGTTGTGTGTCGTGCGTTGTGTGTTTGTGTGTGTGTGGGGTGTGTGCTTCTGTGTTTTGTGTGTGTGGTGTGTGTGTTGTGTGTGTGTGTGTGTGTGTGCTTCTGTGCGGGGGGGTGTGTGTGTGTGGTGTGTGTGTGTGTGTGTGTGTGTGGTGTGTGGTTGTGTGTTGCAGAAAGGAATATGCTCTATTTTTTTGGTGGTTTTTTTCGTTCTCGGCTAGAGCTTCAAGGTTCACCAATTCTGAGATTTTGTGTGTGGGATGTGACCGATTTTTTTCCCCCCAATAGAATCGTTGTATGAATGACTTTAGGGGTGGTGTCTAAACCGACATCCATGTGCATGCAGTTTATCTTTTTTTCCCCTTTTTTCATCATTTCTTACCAGCACAAACGCCTAAACTTCTAAAAAGGGGGGAACTGGTTTTCACATGTGCGTTCAAAGCACGCGGCTTTGTTTTTAGTCTCACCGAAGACTTTCTTTTGGGGGGTAGTGGAATCAGTGATTATGTTTTAAATCCAGGGGAAAATTCTCCTTGAACGGGTAGTCCCTTTGATGACTCGAACCCAAGGTCGATCCCGGGGCCCTCAATATGCAGTGCAACGCTCTAACCACTAGCGCAACCTGCCCTCATACGCTAGTTTGATGGATGGAATCTCAATGTGAGACGGGTTTTTATTCATAAAATATAAATTTTAGAATAAAAATATATATATATATATATATTATATATATAATATATATATATAATATATAATATATATAAAATATATATTTTTGAAAAGAGCGGAGTTGAATCTTTAAGAACTTGCCCCTTTAAAATGCGTATTATAAATAAATTAATAATAAAAATATTTAAATCGAAAAATAAAAATATTAACTAATTTAAAGAGCAGTTGAGTCTGTTGTAGGACTTGCCTCTGAACATGCGGTGGATTTGGTTCCCTGTTTGGCTCAAAATCTTTTTTTGTCCAAAAAAGGCTCCGGGGCAAAGGTTGGGGCCTTTTTTTTGGGGTTTGTGTTTGGGGTTTTTGGTCTAGTTTTTCCCCTTTTTTTTTTTTACTTTTTTCCCTTTTTTTTTTTCTGTTTTTTTTTTTTTTCTTTTCTTTTCTCTTCTGTCTTTTTCCCCTTTTTCTCTCCTTCTTTTCCCGTTTTCCCTCTTTTTTGCTTTTCTTCTTTTTCCTTTTTTTGTTTTTTTTTTTTTTTTTTTTTTTTTTTTTTTTTTTTTTTTCTCTGTTTGTCTGTCATATCCCTTTTTTGTGTTTTTGTCTGCTGCCTTGCGTTTTTTGCTGCCCTCCTTTTTTCCTTTCTTTTTTTTTTCTTTCCCCCCGCTCTTCCCTTTTTTCCCCCCCCCCCCCATTTCCCCACCCCCCCCTCCTTTTCTTTCCCTTTCCCCCCCCCCCCCTCTTTTTTCCCCCTTTTTTCCCCCCCCTCCTTTTCTTTTTTTCCCCCCTCTTCCCTTTTTCCTTTAAATTTTTTTTTTTGTTTTGTTGGTTGGTTTTTTGGGGTGGTGTTGGTTATGGGTCAGCGAATTTAAACCCCCTTTTTGTGGTTTAAACCAATTGGTTTTTTAGGTGAAAACCCTATCTTTTCCCTTACCCTTTTTGGTGTGGTGTGTGTGTGTTGTGTTGTCTATCTGTTTCTGTCTCTTTTGTCTGTCTATCTATCTGCCTGTCTTCTGTCGTCTGCTTTCTGTCTCTGCTCTCTGTCTCTCTTGTCTCTGTCTGCCTTCTGTCTCTGTCTCTTTCTGTCCTCTGTCATCTCTTCTCTCTCTGTCTCTGTCTCTCTCTCTGTCTCTTCTCTCTCCTCTGTGCATCCCTCCTCACGCTCTACCTCTCTCCTCTCTCTCCTTCTCCTCCATCTCTGCTCTCTCTCTCCTCTCTCTCTCTCTCCTCTCTCTCTCTCTCTCTCTCCTCTCTCTCACTCTCTCTCTCTCTCTCTCTGCCTGTTTGTGTACATGCTACACATGGATCGACACACTTGTGTGTGCATGTTTGTGTACGTGCATGCATGTGTATATGAGTCTTGATCTGAATACCTGCCTGTGTGTGCGTGTCTATCAAATTTGGCATTTTCCATAGGATTGACAAATCCCTGCCAGCTCTTTCCACTGAAGAATAAAGCCAGACAGCGCACGAAATGCCGGACAAGTCAAGATTAAGCCACGCCAACCCAGACAAAAGCTGTCTTTCCTTCTAATGTCAGTACAAAGCGCTCACGCAAACAGGCTTCTGTGTTGAATATTCATGACAATATTCTGTATTGCAGTCTAGCTCCGAATGTGGACTGCTGATTTATGACTGCTTCTTTCCTATCTCCAGATATGTACGGAATGTAGTGTGGTGGTGTGTGTGGTGTGTGTGTGTGTGTGTGTGTGTGTGATGTGGGTGCGTGTGTGGTTGTCGGTTTATGTATGTGGGTGTGCGAGCCATGCGTAAGTGACACTATGATTTTGGTTGGTCCAGCATCTGATATTGTTTGTTGTAAGTTTGGAAACTACTTTTTATTCTGAGTGGACAAGTTTCTTCTTCTCTTCTTCTTCTCTTCTTCTTCTTCTTCTTCTTCTTCTCTTCTTCTTCTTCTTCTTCTTCTTCTTCACAATTCTTCCTTATCGAGCTCTCAGATAGCAACTGTTGTCTGTCACGTGAGCAACTGCTGTTAAGCCCCTGCCAAGCTAGTCCCAGCGCATCTGACTTTGGCTTAGGAGAGAATTATTATCTTTTAAGTCTTTTCTGGAAAAAAGACAGGATAAAAAGCCATGAAAACAGAAATTAAACAAAAAGAAGGTGACAGGAAGAAAAGGAACAAGAGAGACAGAAAAAGAGGGATAGAAAAGAGGGAAATCCTAGCACAGAATTTCCAGAAAGTGGGGACGTTATTCATACTGACATACCGGCACTTCTACGTAGGACATTTTCGAATACTGGTCGACTTTTAGGCAAGAAAAACAAAACAAAACAAAAAGTCTTTTCTAAACGCCAGCGCGTGCGCGCACGCGTGTGTATGTATGTGTACGTGCAATGTGTGTGCGTGCGTACGCGTACGTGGCATGCGTGAGTACGCATGCGCGGTGTGCGTGCGTGCGTGTGAGTGTGTATGGGAGCACGAGCGCATGCCCACGTGCATGCATGTTTTATTTATTAATTTTATTTATTTTATTCTTTTATATCGAGGATAATGGAATAAACACTTATGTACTTTTTTACATCTAGTCCCCGTGTTTATACGGTTTTGTAAATTGTCATCTGTTCCCACCGGCACACAATGGCATACTCTTACGAAAAGTGGAACAGGATTTAACGTGTGCGCAAGATGTTCTGCGTGCGTTCGCACACGGGGCCTCGGTTTAAAGTCTCATCCGAAGGACTTTTGGGGAGAGTGGAGTCTGCACTGATGTTAACTCCAGGGGAATATATCCCCTTGAACGGGAATCGAACTCGGGTCGTCAGATTGCAGCGCAATGTTCTAACCACTAGCTATCCCCTCCCCCCCGTGCATGTCTTTGTCTGTATTCTGCGTCTCTGTACTTTCTCTAGGGGGCGTTGCCAGTCCGGGTTTAAGTCAGAGACAAAGCAAGAAGATGGTCATCAGCTTTGAACTGAACAAAAAAAAGTCACACCATCCCAGACAACAAACTCTGCCCCCCCCCCCCCCCCCCCCCACCAAAAAAAAAAAGCACTACACAAGAAGACAAGTCCCGCTATTTATAAAGTCACGTCAGCCCAGACAACAAACAATGTTCTTTTCCCCAAAGCGCTGATATACAAGACTTTTGTTGTTGAATATTCATGGTAATATTGTACGCTAACAGTCTAGCTTCGCTCGTCTCAATACAGATTTGTTTTGGCTTCTTTCCTTTCTGCGGTTATGAAGGAAGAGATAATAATTATGGTTTGCATGACGTGTGCCTATGACACTGCAATATTGTTGTTTTTTTTTCTTCTTCTTCTTCTTTTTATTTTAGTCTTTCATATCGAGGATAATGGAATAAGTACTGATGTGCTTTTTACATTTTTTTTTTACATCAAGTCCCCGTGTGTATGCGGTTTTGTAAATTCTGTCATCTGTTGTTTGGCGAGTCTAGCAGCTCCTCTTTTGCTAGTTGCAGATTAGAATTGTGCCTTTTTATTATTATTATTATTTTAATTTTTTATTACTGTTTTTTTTTATTATAATTATTATTATTATTATTATTAATTCGAGTGGACAGTTTTCAACATTGGGCAAATATTTATGAAAAGTTCATTCGTTCTTGTATTTAACGTCTGTTTCACTATAAGTGATATTAGACGTTTGTGTGGTGTGTGTGTGTGTGTGTGTTTATGGTTTTGGTGTGTGGGTGTGTATGTGTGCGTGTGTGTGTGTGCGTGTGCGTGCCGTGCGTGATGTGGGGTGTTTGTGCGTGTGTTGTGTGTTTTTTTTATTTATTTTAAATTTTATTCATTTTATTCTTTAACAAAAAAGGAAACACGTGTTTACATCCTGTCCCCGTGTTATGCGGGTTTGTAAAAATTTTGCCATCTTTTCCCCCCGGGCCCCAATGGGCCTTTTTGTGTGGTTTTTGTGTGATACAGGGGGTTTTGTGTGGGGTTGTTCATTTTTTCTTTTATTAAGGGTAACATAAAAAGCTTCATGTCTTTTTTTTCCCAGCCCCCGTGTTATCAGTTTTTGTAAATTTTCATCTTTCCACAGCAACAATGGCCTCCTCTTTCAAAAACGGAACGGGTTTTTAAAAAATGGCCAAACGTTCTGCTTGGTTCAAACCGGACCTCGGTTTATAGTCCCATCCGAAGGGTTTTTTTTGTTGTTGGGGTGTGTTGTTTTTGGTGTGTGTTTTTTGGGTGGGTGTGTGGTGAAAGTGTTTTTGGTTTTGTTTGTTGTGTGTTTTTGTTTGTGTGTTGGTTTTTTTTTTTTGTGCGTATTTTGTGTTTTTTGTAGTGTGGTACAGTGGCGTGTTTAGGGTGTAATGAGCACGAGCGCAAAAAAACCGGGCATGCAAGTGTACATTTTGTCAAATCTTTTTGTTTCGTCGCATTTCTCAAAAAAGCCATTTTTGCCAGACCACTTAACCCAAAAAAGAACAAAAAGACATCACTATGAAAAAAAAACAGCTTTTTCCCCGGGGGATGGGGGGGCCATCAGAAAATTTACCATCCCCACCTCGGGAAATTCTGTGCTAAAAAATCCCTCTCATCACTCCTTTGTTTCTTTGCCTTTTCCCTTTCTTCCTGTTACCCCCCTTTTTGCGTTTTCTGCCTTCTTGGCCTTTCCCTCCTTTTTTTCCCCCAAAAGACTTAAAAAATAAATTTCCCTTTTGTGCCAATGGGAGCCTGGGCCATTGTCGGCGTTAACGGCAAGGGGCAAACGCATTTTCCCCAATAAAAATAACAAAAGCCGTCTGAGCTTTCGACGACGAAAAAAAAAAACAACATATTTCCCAAAACCCAACAATTTTTCCAAATCGAACAAACAAACTTTTGTGAATATTCATAAAATTTTTTTCCCCTTAAAGTCTAGCTGGCTCTCTCAATACAGATTTTTTTTGCTTCTTTCTATGTGGGTTTAAAAGGGAAAAGGTATGTTTTGGGACCTGTGTATAAAAATGCAAAAGTGCTGTCAGCAATTTGTTTGGTTTTTTGGGATTGGGGAATGCTTTTTTATTTTTCTGGGTTGACAGTTTTTCAAATTGGAGGGTATTGCGGAGAAAAACAATTGTATCTTTCAACGGTGTGGGGGTGTATTTTTGTTGGGTTTGGTGTTGTTTGTGTGGTTGTTTTGTGTGTTGTTTTGTGTTGTGTTTTTTTGTGTCGGGGTTTTGGTTGGGGGGCCCGGTTTTTTATTATTTTTATCTATTTTTTTGTTTAATTTCATTTTTTTCTAGAATTATAAAAATTTATAAATATATATATATAAAAAAAATAAAAATATATAAAAAATAAAAATTTTTAAAATAAAATATTTAATACATAATATATAACAACATACCACATTTTATTTATAATTTTTATATTAATATATATAAAAATTTATATTATATAATGTGTGGGTTGTGTGTTGTGTGTGTTTTGTGTAGAGAGTTTTGCCGCGGCGCGCGAGTGTTTAGTGAATGTGTGTATGTTTTTTGGTGTATGTTGTACCTTTTTTTTTTAAATTTCTTTATTTCAAGGATAATGGGTAAAAACCCCATTGTTTTTTCACCAGTCCCCGATGTAAACATTTTTTTAAATTTTTTTACCGTTTTTGGGGGGTTGATAAAAACGCAAATATTTTTGAAAAGACCGTATATAACTCACAGTAAATTGAGTTCTCACGGGGGAACCCGTGGAACCCCTGTCAGAAAAATAGCATCCAAAAACCTACGGAAATTCTGTTTTAGAAAGTTCTCTCGCTCCGCTCTCTTCTCTCCCTCTCTTTTCCTCTCCTCACCTTTTTCTTTCTTTCCCCCCTTCTTCTCTCTCTCTCTCTATCCCCCTCTCCCCTCTCCTCCCCCTCTCCCCTCTCTCCTCTCTCTCCTTTCCCTACCTTGTTTGGTAGTTTTTTTACCTTTTTTTTTATAATCGCTATACAGGACAAGGTGGGATAAAAAAAAATATCGCATCTTTTTCTGTTACCCTTAGAAAATAAAGATCTTTTATTTATTCATTCTTCATTAAATTCATTCATTCATTCATTCTTTCCCCTCACACACTTTCTCTCTCTCTCTCTCTCCTCTCCTCTCCTCTCTTCCTCTCCTCTCCTCTTTTTTTCTTTCTTCTTTCTTTTCTTTTTCTTTCCCCCGTCACCCCCTTTTTGGTTATTTTCCCCTTTCGGGTAAATTCCCGCCCTTCCCCCCCCCTCCCCCCAAAAAACCCCAAACAAACAACAACAAAACCAACAACCCCAAAACCCTTAAAAACCTAACGATTCTCCCCCACGTCTTAGCAATGCCGGGGCCTGATTGGGCGGGCCTTAACGGCACCCAAACACATTCCCTCAAATGGCAACAATTACATACTGCTGAGCGATCGACAAAAAAAAAATCATTTAGCAGCGTTGGGGGGGAAAACCAAAGTATGTGTTGTTAAAAATAAAAAATTAAGGAAAAGTCCACTGTAGATGCACAGACAAACACATAAAAACATGGCATCTCTCTTTTCTCTCGTCTGTCGTCGCTGCCCTTCGTCTTCTTTCTGTATGTCCTCTCCTCTCTCTCTCTTCCTCTTCTCTCTCCCCTCTCTCCCCCTTCTCTCTCTCTCTCTCTCCCAAAGGCTGTTTCTAAAGGCATTTTTTTCTTTTTTTTCCCTTGGGGTGTAAATTTGGAAAGGGGAACCATCTACCAGAGGGGTCAAGAATTGGTACCACTAAAAGGGAAATGAGACCGTCCGGACACCACACTCCACGCACACACACACACACAAAACCCCCCCACGCACCCGTGCACACACCCCAAAAAGCAGCAGCAAAACAAAAACAAAAAACACCTACACACACACCACACCTTCACCCAACCAAACGCACACAACAAAACAACACCCACCAAAAACAACAACACAACAACACACACCCACACACACACACCACACCACAACACACACACACACACACCACAACATCAAAGGGAGAGGAGAAGAAGAAGAAGGAGACAGAGACAACAGAAAGAAACGAGCGACGACGAGCGAGCGGAGAAGAAGAAGAAAAGAAGATTTACAGTTGTCTGTTGTACTCTTGTTGGGTGTGTGTTTTTGGGTTGTATTTTCGCGTGCGTTCTGTGTGCATATGCGTGCGTGAAAGGGAAAATTACTTTTTGCATACAAACAACATGTTTTTGCGGGGCCTTTCACTGCCACTGATACCTAAAAGTAATGTTTTAAAAGTTCAATGAATTAACAATACATTCCCTAGAACGACAATCAAAAATCATTTTGCCTTCGAAAATAAATTTCTTGTATCCTTTCCTCCACATTTGCAGTTCTACTTTACCTTTTTTGAATTGCCAGAAGAAAAGAAAAGAATCTCGTTTCGTTGAAAATGGCCAGACATGATAAAACCAACAAAAAAAAAAATCAAGTCAAAAGGGAGATAACTCTCAGCCTTCACCGTCGCGACATCCGGGTATTAGGTTGCGTGACGTCGTCATGGGAACAAGACTGACGTCATACCTTTCCTTTTTCTTCTCTTCCGGAGAGTCCACTTCCACACCTTTGTCACTTTTCGGGGCACACAGCTTTGTACAAGCCAAAAGGGTTTTTTTTAACCTCACGTTTTTAATTTTTTTGGGGCCCTATGTATCTATAAATTATGCAAACTTTTAAAGAATTACTGTCGTATTTTTTGGGTCTAAAGCACTTTAAAACACCATCAAATAACTTTCGCAACTTTAACTTAACTTTTACGAAAATTACGTCAACCTTTGTCTAATTAAAATTATAAACACCATCAAAAACTTTCGCAACTTTTAACTTATATTTACAATTATGATAAAAACTTTTTACATACCTTCAAAAAAATCACAAATAACACTTCTAACTTTAACTTATACTTTTTTAAATTTTTGACCAACTTTACCATACACTCAAAAGCACCATCAAAAAAACTTTTGGGTAATCTCAAATTAATACTTACAATTATTGGGGTCAACATTTTGGGTTTTTACCCTTATCAACACCATCAAAAAAAAAATACACATTTAAAATAGTCATAGAGGTTTGTTTTCGTGCTTTGAAGCTGGCTTGCCACTGCGTACTATTATTTTTTTATCTGCTTTTTCCATAAAAACTACATTTTTTAAAATGTTTTTTTTTTTTGCCCTCGAGATCTTTTCCCCTGTTAGGTTTTCGGGCATTTAAATTTGTTTCCCCCGGGTTCTTGCTCATTTGCTTTTTGTTTTGCTGTTTAATGTTACAGACTTTTTTGAAACTTATTTTCTTTAAAACGCACAAAAAACAAAGTGTTTTTATAGGGTTTGACTAGGAACTGGCACATATTTAAGGGGTTTTTTTCCCCCAGGACATCTATAACTCAATTGGTTTGTATTTTCCCACAATTTTTTCTACAACTCTGTAGTTTTTAGTACTTTTTTTAAAAAATATTTTAGAAAATCGGCCCCCAGTTTTTTTTAAAGTAAATTGACGAACATAAAAAGGGAAAAACAATAGAGA
>CM054165.1:581294-591446 GCA_028751875.1 Rapana venosa | reverse complement strand
TGTAGCGGGGGAAATTTTAGTTCCACCGGCACACAATGGCCCCCCTTTCGAAAAGGGGAAAAAGGGATTTGACGTGTGCGCAAGAAGTCTGCATGCGTTCGAACATGGAGCGGGTTTATGTCTCATCCAGCAACAGTTAGAAGGATTTTAAAAAAACATGTAGAGACGAACAGTGATAATATCGTCAGACTGGAGACAGAGACACAGGAGAGAGAGAGAAAGAGAAGAAGGAGGATGAGAGAAGAAGAGAGAGAGAGAGAGAGAGAGAGAGAGAGAGAGAGAATGTTGTATCATTAGAAATTGGGAAGAAGTTTATGGTGGCTACAATGAACTTTCATACCTATTGTTAATGATAGCGGTGGACAACGAGTCTCTCTCTCTCCCTCTCTCTCTGTCTCTTTCTCTTCTCTCTCTCTCCATCCTAGGCAAAGCGGATTTATGAAAACCATTCTTGTCACACTCTGCTTACTAACCTAATAGAACAATGGCATGAAAATATTAACAATGATCTTTTGTCTGGGGTAGTATTTGTTGATTTTGCTAAGGCTTTTGACACCATTGACCATGATCTTCTAATAAAGAAACTTGTCTTGTATGGCTTATGTTCAGATTCAGTTAGACTTATATCCTCATTTCTTAAAAATAGACGGCAGGCAGTTCTTCAAGACGGTGCAATATCCTCCTTCATGCCATAACATATGGTGTCCCCCAGGGATCATTCTTGGGCCAATTTTGTTTTCTATCTATATTAATGATCTTCCATTGAATATTTCATCTTCTTGTAAAACTATTTGCAGATGATACGACTATTCATTCTAAGGATAAAAAAGCAAATGTTATATGTAATATTCTACAAAAAAGATATAGATAAACTAACTTTTTGGGGCTGATCTAAACCCACATGGCTCTTCATCCTAAAAATCTAAGTTCATGATAGTCACAACGAGACAAAAAAGACAAAATATGAAGTCTATGTCAAGAAGTCAAAAAATTTCATGATCAGATAGTTAGAAGAGGTTAAAAATTTCATAAATTACTTGGCCTTAATGTAGACAATAATCTTTCCGGGTCGAGCCATTTTTAAATATTGTCAAAGAAATTATCCCAAAAAAGATATTTCAGCTCAATAGAATAAAGCATTTCCTTGATGACCCACATCGAAAGTTTTCTTTTATGATACTACAAACCCGATATTGATTATGCCCTTTAACATGTTGGGACCTGGCTAGTAAAAACTGCCTTAAAAGGGCCTTAGAGTATTTACCGACGCTCCTGAAATTAATACTCCTTAAATCATCTTTGCAAATGAAGATTACAAAAAACTCAATATTTTTACCATTAAATCAGAAATGCCATTTCAATAAAGTCGTATTCATGTACAAGATTATGAATAATCTTACGCCATTCCCATCTGTATGATAAATTTGTTTCAGAGTTATTCGAGGTAAAAGTATTCTATTTATTCCCGCCCAGGATAGACTTATTTCATGTCTCCTTGGTTTATTCAGGTAGTAAGCTATGGAACCATATCCCTGATTACTTAAAAAGAAGCCTATTTGTCTTCATTTTAAAAAAGGATTTCACAGACATCTTTTGAAATGTTAGATTGGAATTTATTTTTGTGTTCGAAATCCTTATCTCTAGTAGTAATTACACACAATTTTATGTTTAAATTATCTGTAGTAGTCATTAGCACACAATTCATGTTTAATGCGATTTTATTCTTCACGTCTCTTTGCTGTTGTTGTTTTGTTTTGTTTTTTGTCCTTTCCCTGTTGATCTATTTCTGTCCTCACACTGTCCATAACTCTGTAAGCAAACTCCCCCCCCCCCCCTCCCTCGCTATATCCTTTGCTGTTTTGCCGCTGTCTGTATGTCCGTCTGCCTGTCTGTCTCTTTGTCTCTCTCTGTAATGTGGTTTCTGAGTCGGTGGTTGTGTGTGTGTGGTGGTGGTGGTTTTTTTTTTGGGTTTTTTTTGTTTAAAAAAAAAAAAATATATATATATATACTTGTTTGTCTGTGTTTGTTTGTTTGTTTGCTTTTCTTTCTTTCTCCATTGTCTCCCTTGTATGACATTCATCGTCATTGTATCTAGTTCTCATTTATAGTGTTTGATTATAATAATCAATTTTGAATTTTCATTTTGGTGTCTTTAAAACTGTTGATAATGATTGTTTGCGGGTTTGTTTGGGGGGGAAGTGGGGGTAGTTGTTTTTTTGTGTGTTTGTTTTGTGGTTTTTGATTCTTGTTGTTGGTGGGGTTTTTTTGGTTTTTGTTTTTGTTTTTGTTGCTGTTTTTTTTGAGAGCATGGGTGTAAAAAAGCCCCGAGCTTATCCATTTACTCTCATAAAAAGTTCGAGTTCGAGTTCGAGTTCGAGTCTCCCATATCTCTCTTTCTCTCTCTCTCTCCCCCATCCATCCTCATCCTTTCTCTCCTCTCTCTCGTCTCTACTCCGTCTCTCTCTCTCTCTCCTCTCTCTTCTCTCTCACTCTCTCTTCTCCCCTCTCTCTCCCGCCCATCCCTTTCTCTCATCTCTATCTCTCTCTCTCTCTTGTCCCATCTCATCCCCCCTCTCTCTCTCTCTCCTCTCTCTCCCACCCTCTCGTCTCTCCTCTCATTTCTTCTCTGTGCTGTCCATCTTCTCTAGCTCGAGTCACGCCTTTGTCTCTCTCCTCTAATCTCTCTCGACCCCTCTGCACTCAATTACTCTCTGCTTTCTCTCTGCGCCTCTATCTCTCTTTCTCACTCTCTCTCTCTCCTCTCCCTGTCTCTCACTCATTTCCTCTCTTCTCATACCCTCTCTCTTTCCTCTCTCTCTCGTTCTCCCCTCCTTTTCTCTTATTCTCTCTCTGACTGTTTTGGCCTTCTCTTCTCTTTCTCACTCTCTCCCCCCCCCACTCTTCTGCTCTGGCTCTACGCTAACATCCCTCTTCTTTTCTTTCCCCCTCTCTCCCTCCTTTCCCCTCTTTTGCCCTGTCTCTTTTTCTTTTCCTCTTCCCCTTCTCTTTCTCTTCTTTCTCCTTTTCCCCCTTTTTCCTTTTCCTTTCTTTCTCTCTTTCCCTCTTTTTCTCTCTTTTTTTCTCTCCCCTTCTCTTTCTCTCTCTCCCCCTTTTTCTCTCCCTCTCTTTTTCTCCCTTTTTTCTCCCCCCCTTCTTTTTCTCTCTCTCTCCCTTTCCCTCTCTCTCTCCCCCCCCCCCCCTTTTTCCTCTCCCCCTTCTTTCTTCTCCCCTTCTTTCTCCCTTCTCTCTCTCTTTTTTCCCCTTCTCTCTCTCCTTTTTTTCCCCTCTTTCTCTCTCTTTTCTCTCTTTCCTCCTCTCTCCCTCTTCCCCCTCTCTCTCTCTTTCTTTTCCCCTCTTTTCCGGGTCTCTTTCTCTTCTTTCTCTCTCCCCTCTTTTTTCTCTCTCTTTTCTCTCTTCTCCTCTCTTTTCGCTCTATCCTCTCTCTCTTTTCTCTCTTTTCTCTCTTTCTCTCTCTTCTTTTTTTTCCCCTCTCCCCTCTCCCCCTTCTCTCCTCTCCTCTTTCTTCTCCCCTCTCTTTTTCCCCCTTTTCCTCCCCTCTCTCTCTCTCTCTCTCTCTTCTCTCCCCTCTCTCCTTTATCTCCCCTCCTTTTCCCTCTCTCGCCTCTCTCTCCTCTCTCTCTCCCCTTTTCTCTCTCTCCTCCCCCCTCTCTCTCTACCTCCTCTCTTTTCCCCCTTTTCTTCTCTTCTCCTCCCCAAATTTATTTATTGGGGGCTCTCTTTTCCTTTTCCCAAAAAGAAAAGCGGGGGGGCCGCGCGGGGCGCGCCCCACCCCCCCCCCCCCCCACACCCCACGAAAAAAAAAACCAAAACACTACCCCAAGCACACACAAACACACACTTACTAAAGCACACAAACACAAAACCCCCTACACACACACACCCCTTCCCACCCACACACACCCACACAACAAACACAACTAAAAACATACAACACACACCCTACACACGACACACATTCCTAAAACACACACACACTCACACACACACACCACACACACAAAAAAAACCACACACACACCACCCACACACCGTTTTTTGTTTATTTAAACTTGAAGTCCTGAAAATTTTTAATTTTTTTCAAAAAAAAAACAGGAAAACTAAAATTTGTCTAACTGCGGTAAAATGCCTTTTTTTTAAGGATTTCCCACAGACGGAATGCAAAATTAAAACTGCGGGAGCATCATAATAATAAAAAAATTTAATAAAAATTTAATAAAAAATAATAATAATAAAAATTTAATGTGATGATGTTAAAAATTTTATGGAATTTTTATAGCGCTGAATCTTAAAAAAGCAACAAATCAAAGCCTCAAAATTTTTTGTTTTTGGGGAAAAGGGAAATAAAGCACTCATGTCCTTTATTTTTTACATTAGCCCCTTTGTGTATGCATTTTTTTTTTTAAAAATTTTGTCATCTTTTCCCCGGGCGGCACAAAATGGCCTACTCTTTCGAAAAAGGGGAAAAACCGTTTTAAAAACGTGGGGCCCAAAAATTTTTCCTGCATGCTTTCGCACAGGGGGGGTCTGGGGTTTATAGTTTTCATCCGAAGGACTTTGAAATTGGGTTCGATTTTTTTTGTCAAACGGGAAAAGAAAGGGCGGGCGGGGAAAAATCGAACCCAAAACCCTCACGGTTTACTTGTTGGCGGAAAAACGTTTTAAAACCACCCTCCCAAAACCGGGTTCCTTCCTATGTGAAATTGGGTGCAAGTAAGTAAAAATTTTTTTTTCCCCAGTAGAAACATTAAATAAGAAAATGAAAGTTTTTTTTTTTTTCCCATCAAGAAATCTACCCTAAGAACAAATTTTTTAAATGATTATACTAAAGGTATTTCCCACTATTGCAATCTTTGCCAATAAATTGAACCGGTTGGAAAAAAAAGGGGGGGAAAATCATAAAATTTAATACTTTGGGAAAATAAAAAATTAAAAAAATTACCAACGTGCGGGGGGGGCTTTGGTGCGTGGGGTTTTTTAAATTTTACGTCCTGCCCACTTAAAGGGGATTTTAGCGATGGAGGCGGGGGGGGTTTTGGGGGGGGGGGACTTTAATGAGATAAGGGTTTTAAAAAGTAGAAAGTTTAGTTTTGGGAATAATGCACATTAAAAAGATTATTCCAATCTAAAATTTTTTGTATTTTTGGGAAAAAAAAAACCATGGCTTTAAATTTTCAAAAAAACAAAAAACCCCAAAAATTTTGAAAAAAACTCTAATTTTGGGGAAAACAAAAATTTTGAATACTTGTTAACGGCAGTTGTGAAACAAGCAAAATTTTTGTTTCCCAAAGGGACCAACTTTTAAAAAAAAGAGAATACTGGGTTTGGGCAACAGGGGCCCGGGCTATCTCACAAAATATCGGGGTTGGTTAAAACTTTTCCCCAAGACTTATCTTAAAAAAGATGGTTTTTAAAAAAAAAGTTTTTAAAAACCCTTTCATTGATACAGAACATGAACATTAGGGAAATTTTCACCGCATATACATTTTATTTTTGGCAAAATTTTTTTCTCGAAAGGAATTTTTTTTTTTAATCGTAGATTTTGAGAAAAAAACTTTTCTTGTACAGGGGTTTTTCGAAAGCCGTATGAGTGGGAAAGAATGTTTTCAAAAATCCCCGAAATGAAAGTTTGGGTGGGGATAGCCAGCCTCTTCCTGTTTCTTTTTCAAATGTTTTTACAAACATTTTTTAAGCAAAGGCCCTAACCCCCATAAGAGAAAAAAGGGGAAAATCTAAAACAGTTTTAATAAAAAATCATGTTTTGCTGCCCTTTTTTTGGGGAGTTTGGTTTAAAACCCTTTTTTATTTTAAAAAGGAAAACCACAATGGAAATGGAAAACCAGCAGGGAAAATAACTTTTAACCCCTCAGGGAATTTAAAAAAAAAAGTACCAAAAAATTAATTTATAAAAAAGATTCGCCTTAAAAAGGCGAAGGGCGAGGGGTTCTGAGAGACGTTAAAGCAGATTTTGAAATTTAACACAGAACCTTTTCGCAAAAAAAAGTAAAATTGGGGGGAAATCAAGCGGGAAAATAAAAAGCCATCAAAATAGCAGTAAGGTTTTTGGAGTAAAGATGGAAAGATTTTTGGGCCCATTGATAGGATTTTTCAAAACTTTTAAAAACTGGAAAAAAATTTTAATGCTGGGCCCTCTTCCTTTTTTTTTAAGAAGGGGTCCGTCCGTGTATACTTAAGATGTAAGGTTTGTATCTTCTAAAGGGGGGGATTTTTTATAAGATCCAAGAATAAGGGGGATTTTCTTCTTTTTTTTAAAAAAAAGAGATGGTTAAATTCAAAAAACTGCTTTCGAAAATTCCCCTTTTTGGGCAAGGTGGGTTTAAAAGGGGGTGGGAATTTTTTTTCCAGTCCCTTTTGGGTTGATACTTGGGCTCCCCTTTTTAAAATATCGGAAGTGAAAATTTCTAAAATTTTGTGACAAGAGAAAAGATATTTTTTAGCTCTACTGGGAAATTCTAAGTCGGGTTTTAATTGAAAATTTCCCCATTTTCAATATTTTTTTTCCCAATGTTGAAATTCTTAAAACATACTTTGAAAAAAGGCTTTGTTTCGATAAACCTCTAGAGGGGAGTACTCCAAATTTTTCTATACGTTTTCCTAAAGAAATTTCATGAAACGGGGAAATCCCCAAAACAATCCCGGAAAAACTTTACAAACTTTAAACTTTTGAATTTTTTTCAAAAGATTTTGGGGGGACTAAAGAATAATTCTTGGGCCAATGTTAGTTTAGAAAAGAACCATTGAAAATTTTAAAAAAGCTTTAGTACAAAAGAAACTTGGGCCCCTATTTTTCCTACTAATTTTCTTTTAATACATTCAGACTTTTTCTTGCCTTTTTTTAAAAGAATATTCGATGTGGGGAAAAGCCATTTTAATTTTGAAAATAAGTTAAAAAAAAAGTGCGGCGTGCGGTTTCGTGCGTGGTGTGTGCGTTTTGTTTTGCGTGGGGCGTGTGTTTTTTGGGGTGTTTGGGGTGTGTGGTTTTGTTGTGTTGTGGGGTGTGTGTGTTTGGCCACCAGACAGAGAGAAAAGAGACAGGCAGCTTCTTTTCACCCCACTTTCTAGCCCTTTGGGGATAGAGCGTTGCGCTGGCCTTTTTGGCGACCAGGGATGGAGTCCAGGGGGCCAGCCCGCAACCCCCAAAGACCCCTTTCCCGGCCATTTCCTTTTAGAGTCCAGAGTGCCCACTCCCCCCAATTTTTGTTTCATTATTTCATTTAAAACCTTTTTTTAAGTCAGCGGTTTTTTCTGCATAAAAATTTGGGTTGGGTCTCCCCCCGGGGGGAGCAACCCCTCGCCCCCAAAGCAAAGGGGAACCCATTTTTTTTTTTTTTTCCTGTCTGCAACATTTTTTTGTTTCCCATCAGAGTGGCTTTTTTTCTACTAATTTTGCCAGGGGGCAAAAAATCTTGTTGCCCCTGGGTTTTTTTTTACGTGCGCTAAAATAATTATGTGCCCCACACGGGGGCCCCGGTTTTTTCGTCTCATCCAAAAGGGCTAGGGGCCCCCCAAACCCCCATCATGATCTAATGGAAAGGGGGGGAAAAAGTTTTCCCGGGGCCCAAAAGGGATTTGAACCAAACCCCCCACTTCCGGGCCGGGGGCTTTTTTGCTTTCTAGACAGGCGCCCTTACTTAGCCCAAACCCATCCACCCCAAAAAACCCCCCCGGTGAGGGAAAAAATCGAAGTCCCCCTTTTGTCCGGGACGCACGCACAACATCTCGCGCACACACTTTTAAAAACCCCGTCGCCCCCCTTTCAGAAAATTTTGGCCCCCTTCATTTTGGGGCCCTGGGGAACGGGGGTGCCCTTTACAGCAAAACCCCATTTTTACGCGGGGGCTGGATGGGCACAAAAACTTTGCCCAGAGTTTTTATCCGTTATCCTTGGAAAAGGGGAAAAAAAATAAAATATATAAGGGAAAAGGGAAAAAAAAAATTTCATGGGGTAAACAAAAAACAATGCAATTTGAACCCCCCCCCCCCCCCCCCCCCCCAAAAACCCCCGCCCTACGATTTGGGGATGGCAGGGGCGTGATGGGGGGAAGGGTTTGGGGGGGGGGGGGGGGATGTTTTTGGGGGGGGGGGGGGGGGAAGAAAAATTTTAAAAAACAAAAAGGAAACGAAACCCCTTTGAAAATTTTTCACTGTTAAAGGGGGGAAAGGGCCCCTCTCCCCCGTTTTCCCCCTTTTTTCAGAGGCTGTTAGTTTAAAACCCCGCTAAGGGCAGGGGCCCCGACCCCTAAAATGTCCTGCCCTTCCCCCCCCCCCAGGACAGTGGTAGGGTTTTTTCCGGCCCCACCCTTTTTTGGGGACATTTTGGGTTATTTTTGGGGGGGTTTGGGGGGGGGGGTTTTCCCCCGGGTCGCCCTTAAATGCCCCCTTTTCCCCCTTCGCCAAAGCCTCTTTTCTTCAACCAGTAAACCAGTTACGCCCCGACCTAATGCCTCCCTTCCCGGCAAAAGTAGGTATTTTAAAACCACCCCAAAAAACCGGGTTTTCTTCCTGTCTTGGAATACCCCCCTTCCCCCCTTTCGCCCAAACCCTCCATTGGATATTTCAATCCACCCCAAAAACACAGTTATTTCGTCAAAAGATTTTTGGGAATGTCTCCCTCTCTCCCTTGCCCAAAGCCCCCTTTGGATACTTTAAAATCCAGCCTCAAAACACAGTTATTTCGTACTAAGATTTTGGAAGACCTCCCTCTCCCTTCCCCCAAAAACCCTCCTTTGGATTTTTTCAAATCCAGCCCAAAACACAGTTATTTCGTCACAAAGATCTCGGGGAATGACCTCCTTCTTCCTTCGCCCAAACCCCTCCATTGGATATTTCAAATCCCCACCTAAAACACATTATTTCGTCACAAAGTTCGGAAATCCTTCTCTTCTGGGCCCCCCTTTGGTTTTTGAAAAACCGTTTTTGTTGTTTGGGAAGGGCCCCTTTTTTGGTTGGAATTTAAAACCCCCTTTAAAAACTTTTTTAAAGGTTTTGGAATGCCTTTTTTTTGAAAGTTTATTGTCTTTCAAATCCCCCTAAAACCATTTTTGTCCCTAAAGGTTTTTTTTTTTTATCTTCTGCCCCCCTTTTCTCCCTGGGTTTGGTCCTCCCTCTCTTCCTGCCTTCTTTTTTTTTTTTTTTTTTTTTTCCCTTCCCTTTTTTTTTTTTTTTTTGTCCCGTCATGGGGGGTGTGGGGGTTTTTCGTTTTTTTTTTTTTTTTTTTTTTTTTTTCCCCCCTTTTTTTTTTTTGTGTTGTTTTGCGCGCGTTGCCCTTTTTTTTTTTTATTTTTTTTTTTTTTTTTTTTTTAAATTTTTTTTTTTCTTTTCTTTCTTTTTTTTCCTTTTTTTTCTTTTTCTTCCTTTTTCCCTTTTTTTTGTTTTTTTTTTTTGTTTTTTTGTTTTTTTTTTTAATTTTTCTTCTTCTTTTTTCTTCTTCTTCTTCTTTTCTTCTTCCCCCTTTTTTCCCCCTTTCTTCTTTCTCTTCTCTTCTTCCCCCCCCTTTTTTTTTTTTTTTTTTTTTTTTTTTTTCTTTTTTTTTTTTATCTCTCTTTCTTCTTCTTTTCTTCTTCTCTCTCCTCCCCCTCTCCCCCTTTCTCTTTTTTTCCTTCTTCTTCTTCTTTCTTCATTTTCCTTTCTCCCCCCCCTTTCCTCTCTCTCTCTATTTCCCCCTTTTTTCTTCCCCCCTCATCATCATTTAATCATATATCATCTCTCTCTCTCTATCATCATCACATCTCATCACATCTTCTTCTTTTTTCTTCTTTTTTCTTCTTCTTTTCTTCCCTTCTTCTTCTCTTCTTTTTCTTTTTTTCTTTTTCCCCTTTTTTTTTTTTCCTTTTCTCTTCCTTCTCCTCCTCCTCCTCCACATATATTCTTCATTTCTTTTCTTTTCTCCTCCTCCTTTCCTTCTCTCTCTTTCTCTCTTCCCCTTTTTTTTCTTCTTTTCTTCTTCTTCTTCTTCTTTCTTTCTCCTCCTCCTCCCCATCATCATCTTTATCATCACCCTTTCCCCCCCTTTCCTCATATCATAAATTTCTCTCTTCTTCTTTCTTCCCCTCTTTCTTCTTTTCTTCTTCTTTTCTCCCCTCCCCTCCTCCTCCCCCCTTTTTTCCCTCTCCT
>CM054165.1:551294-566294 GCA_028751875.1 Rapana venosa | reverse complement strand
CACATATCACCCATCACCATTATTACTTTTAAATATTGCTATTTTATGCTATTTATTATTATTATTATTATATATTATTATATTATTTTATTATTTATTATATTTTTATTATTATTTTTATTTTATTATTATTATTATTATTATTATTTTTAAATTGTTGTTTGTGTTGTTGTTATTATTATTATTAATACTAACACTACTTTTACTACTACTTACTATACTACTCTACATAACACCTAATTTCAGTGTATACTGCTGCACATTTTCTGACCAAGCTTCAGCAGTACGCAGTGACATGGGGATAATTATTAGTGACATCAGGTCAGCAGGATTGAAACAATATTTATGACATGGAGATAATTATTAGTGTGATCTTAAAGGGTCACAGGTTTGAAACAATAATTATGCAGGGAGATAATTATTAGTGACTTTCAGGCACAGGATTGAAAAAATAATTATACATGGAGATATTATTAGTTGATTTTAGGGTCAGCAGATTAAAAAAAATTATGACATGGAAAATTTATTGTTTATTCTCAGGGCGGCAGGTTTGAAAAAATTTATTAATTATGACTGGCAGATAACAATTATTGTGTATCTTACAGGTCGCAGATTAAAACATAATTATACAGAGAGATAACAATTATTAGTGTGATCTTCAGGGTGGGCAGGATTAAAACAATAATTATGACATGGGAGATAATTATTAGTGTGATCTTCAGGGTCGGCAGGTTTGAAACAATAACTATGACATGGGAGATAATTATTAGTGTGATCTTCAGGGTCGGCAGGTTTGAAACAATAATTAATTATGACATGGGAGATAATTATTAGTGTGATCTTCAGGGTCGGCGGGTTAAAACATATTAATAAGCAGGGGAGATAATATTAGTGTGATCTTCAGGTCAGCAGGTTTAACAATAATTAATTATGACTGCTTGGATTAACAGGTTGTTTCCATTTCCTCATGGCACCACCCCCAAACCCAAACCACACAACCCCACCACCACCACCACTACACCACCACCCCCACCCACCACCACCACCACCACCGCTGCTGCTGCTGCTGCTACTATTACTACTACTACTCCTTCTATTATTATCATTATCATTATTGCTATTATTATCACTTTGTTAGAGACAACTGCCTTGCTTTCTTGGGCTCTTTAACCTACGCTAAATGATTGTCGCAAAGGGAACCTCGGTTATCGTCCCATCCGAAAGACTATTTTTTATAATATGGAATTTATATAGGCTGAATCTTGTAAAGCAAACAAATCGAAGCGCTTGTACTCAATTCATTTACACGCATGCAACTCTCCTTAAACATAATGAACAATAGATTTCAAATCCATGTGCGCGCGCGCACGCACGTACGCACGCACGCACGCACGCACGCACGCACGCACACACACACACACACACACACACACACTCGTGAACACACTTAGAAGGTGAAGGATGCTGTTGAAAATTAGGGACAGATATGAGGGGAAAGTCTCAGGTAGGAAATAAGCGTGTTTTGAGGCTGGATTTGAAGGCATCAAGTGAAAGGGTTTTGGCAAAGTGAAAGAGGGAGGTCATTCCAGGTGATGGACCAGAAACAGAGAAGGAGCGACAGCCAACATGGTTTGTTTGAATCTGGGTGTTCGAAAGCACAAGTATCTTGGCTGAACGAAGGGGAAAGGGATGGAGTGTAAAAGTTTAAGACAGTTACAAATATAAGAAGGTGCAGATTTGTGGAGACATTGAAACAGAGGGTAAATTTATCTTTTTACTCCAGTCTTTGTGAGACAGGCAGCCAATTTAAGAGATCGTAGAAGAGGAGTGATGTGTTCAGATTTTTTCTTTCTTAGGACCAGTCGAGCTGCAGAGTTTTGTATGCGTTGAAGAGAGTTGATAGATGATACTGGTAGGCCAGCCAAAAGAGAATTATAGTAGTCTAAACGTGAAAGAATGAGAGATGTGACAAGCTTGGAAGTTGCATCAGTGGACAGATACTTGCGAATCGCGCTTATGCGCCGTAATTGATAGTAGCAAGACTGGCAGGTCTGGGTGATGAATTTTTTCATAGAGTATGTTGTCAAGAAGTACTACTAAATACTTCAAAGAGTTGTACAAAGGAACTGACGTATTGCCGAATTCTATTGAAGTTTTTGCGATAGAGGAAAGTTTATGTTGGGTCCCTATGAGCATGGCTTCGGTTTTATCGGCATTAAGTTGTAACTTGTTCTGAGTCATCGAGTTTTGAATGTCTTGAAGGCAGTAGGACATATTTGTCAGGAGGGAAGGCAAGTTTTCAACAGTATCACTGCACTGAAGCTGAGTATCATCGGCATAGAAGTGATGATCAATATGGTGCTTATTTATTATATGTGAAAGTGGAGCAGTATAGAGAGTAAAGAAAACAGGGCCCAGGACTGATCCTTGTGGGACTCCACATTCCATTTTGACAGGTTTTGATTGAATTTTGTTTACAATAACTTTCTGAAATCGGTCTGTAAGGTATGAAGTAAACCAGGTGAGGGCTGTGCCATTAATACTTTACTTTACTTTTTCCTTCCGCTTGTACTCTGGCGTCTCGGGGAAATATAACTGTTTGTCTGCTGCAAGGCGGGTAGCTTGGAGGAGGGACAATCCATGGACTTTCAGTGTTTCTGCCACGGAATCACTCCAGCGTCGCCTGGGTCTACCTCTGGCCCTTGTGCCAGAGTACCTCAAGTTGTAAGCACGCAAGGCTGGCTGGTTTGGCGGCATCTGTGTGAGGTGCCCGAACCACTTGGTTTTGTTTTTTGTTCAATATAGTGTAGGACGGTTTTGGCTCCCACCCTGTCTCTGATCACTTCGTTTCTTATCTTGTCTCTCCTGGTCTTGTTGACGGCTTTCCTCAAGCACTTCATCTCACACGTTACCAGTTTCTGCTCCAGGGCTTTTGTCAGGGGCCATGTCTGGAACTGGTAAGTGAGAGTTGGCAGGAAGATGACATTGATCAGCTTTGCCTTGGTGCTCGTAGGGATTATAGGATGTCGCAGAAGTGGGGCAAGTTGACAGCTGACTGCGTTTGCTTTTTGACAGCGTGTTTCTATTTCTCTGTCCAGTTTTCCATCTTCTGTGAATATACTGCCCAAGCACTTGAATTCATTCGTTCACTTTAGTTGGGCTCCGTTGATGTTGATTTTGAGCTTTTCTGGAGTTCTACTGACTGTCATGGCTTCGATCTTGCTTACGCTGATTTTCATGCCATAGGTTTCACAGCATGTATTGGGCTGGTCTGTGTGCTCTTGCAGCTTGTCTTTGTTATCATTGATCATGACTTGATTGTCAGCAAACAGAAGTTCGTTGAGTGCCTCCAGGTCTGAGTTGGCTTTCTTTGTGATCTGGTCCATATTCATGATGAAGAGCAGAGGGGAAAGGACGCAGCCCTGTCTCACCCCAGACGTCACAGGGAACCAGTTGGAAAGTCCACTTGGAGTGCGAACTGCGCTTTTTCTGTTGTTGTATACAGCTCTGATGATATCTAAGAGTGCCTCTTGATGTCATACTGCTCCAGGACCCTCCAGAGCTTATCTCTGTTCACTCTGTCAAATGCCTTTTCTTGGTCGACAAATATTAGGTGGAGTGCTTGCTTGTACTCAAGAGCTCTCTCTTACTCAGTTGTCTCAGTGGGAAGATCGCATCAGTACAGCCTCTCCCTTTCCTGAAGCCAAACTGGGCGTCACACAGTAGGTGTTCTGCTTTTGCTCTGGAGCGCTGCTCTAGGATTTTTGCGTACATCTTTCCTACATGGCTGAGGAGAGAAATGCCCCTGTAGTTACTACAGTCCTTTTTACTGCCCTTCCTTTTCCATATTGGCACTACAATAGCGTTCTGCCAGTCTTCTGGAACGCTTCTTTCCTCCCATGCCTTTTGGAAGATGGTTGTGATCCATTTGACTCCAGTCTCTCCACAGGCCAGGATGGCTTCTGTTGTTCTGCCATCTGCACCTCCTGCCTTTCCTTTAGGGCTAATCTTGATGGCCCTTCTTACTTCACACTCCAAGATGGTGGGTTCGGAGTGGTCTGGGTGGTTGGGAGTAAATTGTGATTGTGTGTCAGTCACCCCTGATGGGTTTAGAAGGTCTCTGTATGATCTTATCCTCTTCCTGCAGTGGCTTTCCGTTTGCATCGTTGATCGCAGTGGTGGGGTCAAAGGGTTTCTCCCGTATTCGCATGGCTTTTACACTTTTGTAGAACTCTCTTGGGGAGTGTTTACACATTTCACTTTCTTCACCATACTTTTTCCATGAAGCCTCCTTTGCTGCTCTCACCACCTGCTTGCTGTGCCATTAATACCAAACATATTTTGGAGGCAAGAAAGAAGAATTCAGTGATCTATAGTATTAAAAGCTGCAGATAAGTCAAGAAGAGTGAGGAGGGAGATATTTCCTGCATCAGAAGCAAGTAGAAGTGTATCGAAAGTGTGGACTAGGGTGGTTTCGGTGCTGTGGTTGGGGCGATAGGCAGATTGAAAAGTGGGAAGGAGATCATTGGAATGAAGGTGACTATTGAGCTGTTTGAGAACAACTTTTTCTAGTACTTTAGAGACAAAGGGTAAGTTGGAGACAGGTCTATAATTCTTCAGAATGTTGGGATCGAGGTCGTGCTTTTTCAGTAGAGGTGTGACTATTGCAGTTTTAAGAGCTGATGGAAAATTTCCTGACACAAGAGATGAGTTTGCTATTTTAGTGATAATAGGTACAAGTTGTGGAAGGCATTGTGAGAAAACAGGAGCAGGTATGGGATCAAGGTCGCATGATTTTATAGTCATTTCCTTCAGAATTGTCATGATTTCTTTTTCACTTGTGGGATGGAAGGAAAAGAGAGGAGTGCCAGTGAACTGGGGATCAGGAGGTGCAGGCTGGAATTGAGTCTGATCCAGTCTGGAGCGTATGTTGCGGATTTTGTCTGAAAAAGAAGACTAGCCTCCAGACCCTCACTCAAGGTCTTTGTGTACCTGTCATCAGCGCTACAGGGGTGGACAGCGCAAAGGAACACTGGCCAGAAGCTGGGTACCTACAGCACTAGGCGAGAAAGACAGGGACCTCTCTGGGTAGTTGTCACCAGGCGTCCCCTACCCTCACTCACAGCTTGCACACGCACCTGAAAACAGACAGTAGCATGATTCTGAAATTGAAAATCTCAAATCCTTTGAGTCCTTTCATTCTGTTAGGGCTAATGATGGAGGTGTATACCACTATCAGGAAACACAACTCGACTGAACAACTTCATCTGACATGCACCATTCAGTCACAGAGGTTCAGCGCATTAGCACAGTCCACAGAGGGGCACCATCTTGACTGTCCCCCTGTTCATTTCCTTGAACATGTCCTACAGGCTATTGATTTCTAACAGCATTCATCAGTGGAACCAGTCATCAGTGCCTTCCGGTTTCTTGGAGAAAAAAGCATTTCACACTTCGAAGTACTCGAATATTTAACAAAATATTTGGGTGACTTTTTTGTGGCCAAGTTCATCGAAGAATGCACAAATAAAAAGTTAATGGAATTTGCTGCCAATATCGCCATTGTCACATTAATTTCTGTGCAGTATCTTTTCTCTCTTTGAATTCCTTCAAAACGGGGGGCATTGATACAGAGTGTTATTGGTTGTCATTATTTTTACACCTGCAACGACTCAAAATCAACCGGGGGAGGGATCTGACGCATCAACAACACCGGTACTTTTTTGGCAAAAGGAGGAAGAGGAGGTGATACTGGGGGTGGGGGGAGAGGAGGATGGGGATATCAGTTACCTGAGCTGTTTCTGCAACAAGCTGTGGTTCACTCTCACAAACATCCTTGTTGTTTCCCGGGAGAACTGTCGTCTGCTCCCTCCTGAACCACAACGGAGAACATGCCAAGCTGGGAATGGTCGTGTCACTGTTTGGGGACTCGTTTTGTCAAGATGATAACAATAATACAGGACCAACAACAATACGTTTTTGAGGTTGGAAAAGACGGATCTGACATGCACTGGAAATGGATGTTGTTACAGTGTGCGGTGAGGCTGCCTGATTTTACACAGGGAAATCTGACACTACAGTACCATGCAACACAATCGACAACACAATGGAACGCAGTGCAATGCACAACAATACACGACACAACCACATCCCACACAATAATTATGACACAATACAGTGCAATACAGTGCAACACAATACAATGCAAATACAAGGCAACATAACACAACACAACACAGAACAATACAACAGAACACAAAATAATGTGCCACGACACAATAGGCCTACCTTACGATTCACACCACTACACGACACAACACGACACGACACGACACGACACGACACAACACGACAGGATCCCGGGGACTGGAGCAGACCAAGAGGACAAGGGGCCTGGCCACAGCAAGCTGTGTGTCAGGAAACTGTTCTCCAGACAACCAGTATCAGCACATGGCCATGCACCTGCCACTGTAACCTGTGACCAGCCTATGATTATATACTTCTGCACAAAGACCAGACTGCATCCTGTGATCAGCCTATGATTATATACTTCTGCACAAAGACCAGACTGCATCACTGTGATCAGCCTATGATTATATACTTCTGCACAAAGACCAGACTGCATCACTGTGATCAGCCTATGATTATATACTTCTGCACAAAGACCAGACTGCATCACTGTGATCAGCCTATATATACTTCTGCACAAAGACCAGACTGCATCACTGTGACCAGCCTATGATTATATACTTCTGCACAAAGACCAGACTGCATCACTGTGACCAGCCTATGATTATATACTTCTGCACAAAGACCAGACTGCATCACTGTGACCAGCCTATGATTATATACTTCTGCACAAAGACCAGACTGCATCACTGTGATCAGCCTATATATACTTCTGCACAAAGACCAGACTGCATCACTGTGACCAGCCTATGATTATATACTTCTGCACAAAGACCAGACTGCATCACTGTGATCATCCTCTATATACTTCTGCACAAAGACCAGACTGCATCGCTGTGATCAGCCTATATATACTTCTGCACAAAGACCAGACTGCATCACTGTGACCAGCCTATGATTATATACTTCTGCACAAAGACCAGACTGCATCACTGTGATCAGCCTATGATTATATACTTCTGCACAAAGACCAGACTGCATCACTGTGATCAGCCTATGATTATATACTTCTGCACAAAGACCAGACTGCATCACTGTGATCAGCCTATATATACTTCTGCACAAAGACCAGACTGCATCCTGTGATCAGCCTATATATCTATCTATCTGTCCCGTAGTCTGACGACCGTGGGGGCACCCTCAAAGACTCAGCAACCAGTTCCCTCCATTCCTCTCTCTGTTCTGCCTTTCTCAGGGTTTTGTTGAGTTCTAGGCCTGTCCATTCACTGATGTTATCCTCCCAGCTCTTCCTTGGTCTGCCTCTTCTTCTTCCTCCTTGGACAGTGCCTTGCAAAACTGTCTTTGTAATTCCTTGGGATCTTGTGACATGCCCATACCACTTAAGTTTACGCTTTTTCACGATCGTTAGAAGGTTCTCATAGGGTACAATGGTTTGCTGGATTCTGTTATGCACGCTTTCGTTGCTTATGTGGTCTTTGTAGGAGATGCCAAGGAGTCTCCGAAGCATCTCATCCCACTGCCTGTACTCTTCTCTCCAAATCTGCAGTCAGGGTCCATGATTCACAGGCATACAGAAATATGGATATGACAAGGGAGCGCATTAGTCTGATCTTGGAGATAAGTGAGATATTCTTGTCTCTCCATGGTGTTTAGTTTTGACAAAGCTGTTATTGTCTGTGCAGTCCTGCATACTACTTCTGGCTTGGATCCCTGGTCGGATACAATGGCTCCCAGGTACTTGAAGCTTTGAACTGTTTCCAGCTTCTGGTCATTAACCCTGATATCAGTGCTAATGCCGTTGGTGTTATTAGTCATCAGTTTGGTCTTCTCTGCACTGATTTCCATGCCGTATGTTTTGGAGGCCTTATCCAAGTGTTCTGTTAGGCTGGCAAGCCTCTTTTTCTGATCCTGCTATTCCATCAATGTCATCTGCGAAGCGGAGGTTTGTGATCGTTCTGCCACCAATGCTGACTGATCCTTCATGATGTTCCAGTGCATCAGCCATGATTCTCTCAAGGAAGATGTTGAAAAGAGTGGGTGAGAGTAGACAGCCCTGCCTTACTCCAACTGTTGTTCGAAACCATTCTCCAATGTTGTTGTTGTAGTACACTGCACTGGTGGCCTCGCTGTACAGCTGTTTGATGACTCTGATCAGATTTGCATTGATGCTGTACAAATTCATGGTTGCCCACAAAGCTGCATGCCACACCCTGTCAAATGCCTTATTAAAATCAATAAATACGTGGTAAAGGTCTTGTTGATGTTGAAGGTACCGCTCACATAGTATTCTGAGGTTGAAAATCTGTTCTGTTGTGCTGCGCCCTGCTCTGAAACCTGCTTGTTCCTCAGCAATGATGGTCTCTGCTTGTGGCTTCAGTCTATTCAATATTATCTGCAGCATGACCTTGCTTGGGTGACATATGAGGCTGATTGTGCGGTAATTATGGCATTGTTGTAGATTTCCTTTCTTGGGGAGGGTGATGATGAGTGACTGCGTCCATGGTGTTGGCCATTTTCCTGTCTGCCAGATCTTGTTGCAGATTCTTAGTAGGGCGCTGATCATGGCTTCCCCTCCAGCTTGGACCAACTCAGCTGGAATGTTGTCAGCCCCTGCTGACTTCCCCTTTTTCAGCGATCTGACTGCTGTTTCCACTTCTTCTCGGAGGATAGGGTGACTGCCTGTGTCTTTGCTTTCGGGTACATTAAGGACTTCTGGATCTCCTGCGGTTCTATAGTTATACAGGTCGGAGCAGTATTCTGTCCATCTGTTCAGAATATCCTGGTCGTCAGTGAGACACTTCCCATTTTTGTCTTGGATTGTTAAACCTTTTCTGTTTCGTGCTAGTCAGGTCTTTCACCAGCTGATATGCTTTCTTGCTATTGTTTTTCTTGATGTTCTCTTCAATGTCTTGGCACTGTTCACCGATCCAATTCTCTTTTGCCTCCGTCATGGACTTCCTGATTCTTTTGTTGACTGCCCTATATTGTTCTGCTCTTTCTTTTGTTTCATTTTTCTTTTTCTTCAGCTCTCTACGCTTGTCGCATAGTTGTAGGATGTTAGGTGTGACCCATGGTTTTTTGACTGGTCGGCGTTTGCCAAGAAGCTCGAGACTCCCCTATATATACTTCTGCACAAAGACCAGACTGCATCACTGTGATCAGCCTATGATTATATACTTCTGCACAAAGACCAGACTACATCACTGTGATCATCCTATATATACTTCTGCACAAAGACCAGACTGCATCACTGTGATCAGCCTATATATACTTCTGCACAAAGACCAGACTGCATCACTGTGATCAGCCTATGATTATATACTTCTGCACAAAGACCAGACTGCATCACTGTGATCAGCCTATATATACTTCACAAAGACCAGACTGCATCACTGTGATCAGCCTATATATACTTCTGCACAAAGACCAGACTGCATCATTGTGATCAGCCTCTATATACTTCTGCACAAAGACCAGACTGCATCACTGTGATCATCCTATATATACTTCTGCACAAAGACCAGACTGCATCACTGTGATCAGCCTCTATATACTTCTGCACAAAGACCAGACTGCATCACTGTGATCAGCCTATATATACTTCTGCACAAAGACCAGACTGCATCACTGTGATCAGCCTATGATTATATACTTCTGCACAAAGACCAGACTGCATCACTGTGACCAGCCTATATATACTTCTGCACAAAAACCAGACTGCATCACTGTGATCAGCCTATATATACTTCTGCACAAAGACCAGACTGCATCACTGTGATCAGCCTGTATATACTTCTGCACAAAGACCAGACTGCATCACTGTGATCAGCCTATATATACTTCTGCACAAAGACCAGACTGCATCACTGTGATCAGGCTCTATATACTTCTGCACAAAGACCAGACTGCATCACTGTGATCAGCCTCTATATACTTCTGCACAAAGACCAGACTGCATCACTGTGATCAGCCTCTATATACTTCTGCACAAAGACCAGACTGCATCACTGTGATCAGCCTCTATATACTTCTGCACAAAGACCAGACTGCATCACTGTGATCAGCCTATATATACTTCTGCACAAAGACCAGACTGCATCACTGTGATCAGCCTATGATTATATACTTCTGCACAAAGACCAGACTGCATCACTGTGACCAGCCTATATATACTTCTGCACAAAAACCAGACTGCATCACTGTGATCAGCCTATATATACTTCTGCACAAAGACCAGACTGCATCACTGTGATCAGCCTGTATATACTTCTGCACAAAGACCAGACTGCATCACTGTGATCAGCCTCTATATACTTCTGCACAAAGACGAGACTGCGTCACTGGGATTGTATGCACTGGGCTGCAGTGTGATGGACCATCAAAAAGCTGAGGGCAGTAGTCAGAGGCCTGCCTTATGCTGGACACAAAGCAATGGTTTCAGTGGGAGGTTAACGAGTAGAAAGGGTTTAGATGCCATTGGTATTCTCTATGCCAACGCAAAATCTGTTGTTAAACAAAATGTAGGGAGAGTTTTGTTTTGCGCCAAACGTTGGTGTAAGGCAAGGGGATTCCTTAGTCTCTTGTTTCCCCTTGTTCATAACATCACTTGAAAACGTGTTTGAAAATGTACATGAAGCAGCATTGAGCATGGTTACCTACTGGATGGGTGACCATTTGCGCGCCTTGGTTTCAGTACAGTTCCCCAGTTCACCCAGCTGTAAATAGGTACATGCCCTCTGAAGAGTCAGGGAAGGTAAAGCAGCGAGGGAGAGGAGATGGGCGCGCCCTCAATATGCTGGCCCTAGAGAAGTTGAGGTCTCTGACGCCTCGCTCTCCTACGACCACATAGGTTATGGGACACTTTGACCTTGACCTTTTACACTGAAGGTTTAAACTTTCCATACTCCAGAGCCAGTGTGTACAATATGCATAATGTCGAAACCGATATTCAACTCTTTCTGGGTTTTTTTTTCAAAATCCCAATAATACAGTCATTGTAAAAGACTTACCAATAGATATGAATATTCTTTGATTGCTTTGCAAAACTATTGTGAGACTTGGAGACTAAAAGTTAAACATAACAAAAGAAAGATATTTTTTGTTTCTAGGTGTAAAGTTTCAAGACTAATTACCTGACTGGTACAGTCTAGAACCACAAATACTCAGGCATCCTCCTCACATGTCCATGGATCAATGGAAGAGGCTGTTGAAGATCGCTGTAGACTTGCCACAAACGCCATGGCTTTTCTGTTAAAGAAGATTAGGAAAGCCCACGTACCATTGGAACTGCACATTGAACTGTGGAGAAATAGACATGTACATCTATGTCCAGTGTTATTGAACTGCACATTGAACTGTGGAGAAATAGACATGTACGTCTATGTCCAGTACTATTGAACTGCACATTGAAGTAATAATAATAATAATAATAATAATAATAATAATAATAATAATAATAATAATAATAATAATAATAATAATAAAATGGAAATTATATAGCGCTATATCTTGCAAAGACAAATCAAAGCATATGCATTCGACCTAATCTTACACAGTCATGCAATCAATGATAAATAATCAATAGTTTAGACAAACAGATATCACAAACATGGTAGGCTGCAGACAAAATCTATGAAATAAAATTTCAATAGTCAAATGTTTTCCAAAGCACACACACACACTCACACAGGTCGTATACTTTAGCAGGGTGATAGGACATGGGTTAGTGAAGGTGGGATAGCTCTGATATGAAACAGGAGGGGGGAAATCTTAGGTTTGAAATAAATATGTCTTGAGGCTGGATTTAAAAGTGTCATAACTAGGTTTCTGGCGAAGAGAGAGAGGGAGCTCATTACAGGTCGATGGACCCGAAATAGAGAAAGAGCGGCGGCCAACGGTGGACTGGTTGAATCTAGGTATTCGTAGGCACAAGGTATCTGCAGCAGAGTGGAGGGAACGTGAAGGAGAACTAAATAGTCCTGTACCTCCAGTGTTGTTGAACTGCACATTGAACTGTGGAGAAACAGACATGTAGATCTATGTCCAGTGCTATTGAACTGTACATTGAACTGTTGAGAAATAGACATGTACACCCAGTGTTATTGAACTGTACATTGAACTGTGGAGAAACAGACATGTGCCTCCAGTGCTATTGAACTGCACATTGAACTGTGGAGAAACAGACATGTGCCTCCAGTGCTATTGAACTGCACATTGAACTGTGGAGAAACAGACATGTGCCTCCAGTGTTATTGAACTGCACATTGAACTGTGGAGAAACAGACATGTACACCCAGTGTTATTGAACTGTACAATGAACTGTGGAGAAACAGACATGTAATGCCAGTGGCATTGTAGGGCTGTGAGATCTCAAGTTGAACAGCTTTGACTGTGTAGCAGGTAACAGTGCCCATTTTGTGTGTGGATAATCACAGGATGCTAAGTGTGACAGACAACCTGAACTCCCACCTGCACTGCCTGGTGCATGGGCAGCTGGGGTCTTTCTTTGCTGCTCTTCCCCTTCACGGGGAAAGCCAGTTGAGGACGCTCTTTGCTGGTCAGTCTTTCTGTGTCAGGTTCAGTGTGTAGTTCTTTAAAGATAAGAATTATGTGCTATCCCTGTGTAGTGCTATAAAGATAACAAATTATGTGCTCTCCCTGTGCAGTTCTATAAAGATAACAAATTATGTGCTATCCCTGTGTAGCTCTATAACATAATAATTATGTGCTATCCCTATGTAGTTCTATAAAGATAATAGTTATGTGCTATCCCTGCGTAGTTCTATAAAGATAATAATTATGTGCTACCATGAGTCGTTCTATAAAGATAATAATTATGTGCTACCATGAGTCGTTCTATAAAGATAATAATTATTTGCTATCCCTATGTAGTTCTATAAAGATAATAATTATGTGCTATCCTTGTGTATTTCTATAAATATAATAATGATGTGATATCCTTGTGTATTTCTATAAAGATAATAGTTATCTGCTATCTCTGTGGACTTCTATAAAGATAATAGTTATCTGCTATCTCTGTGGACTTCTATAAAGATAATAGTTATCTGCTGTCTCTGTGGACTTCTATAAAGATAATAGTTATCTGCTGTCTCTGTGGACTTCTATAAAGATAATAGTTATCTGCTCTCCCTGTGGACTTCTATAAAGATAATAGTTATCTGCTGTCTCTGTGGACTTCTATAAAGATAATAGTTATCTGCTGTCTTTGTGGACTTCTATAAAGATAAAAGTTATCTGCTCTCCCTGTGGACTTCTATAAAGATAATAGTTATCTGCTGTCTCTGTGGACTTCTATAAAGATAATAGTTATCTGCTGTCTCTGTGGACTTCTATAAAGATAATAGTTATCTGCTCTCTCTATGGACTTCTATAAAGATAATAGTTATCTGCTATCTCTGTGGACTTCTATAAAGATAATAGTTATCTGCTCTCCCTGTGGACTTCTATAAAGATAATAGTTATCTGCTCTCCCTGTGGACTTCTATAAAGATAATAGTTATCTGCTCTCCCTGTGGACTTCTATAAAGATAAGAATCGTGCTCTCCCTGTGGACTTCTATAAAGATAACAGTTATCTGCTATCTCTGTGGACTTCTATAAAGATAATAGTTATCTGCTCT
Source organism: Rapana venosa (assembly GCA_028751875.1). Taxonomy (NCBI): domain Eukaryota; kingdom Metazoa; phylum Mollusca; class Gastropoda; order Neogastropoda; family Muricidae; genus Rapana; species Rapana venosa. Next base: position 552,505 of record CM054165.1, on the reverse strand, counting down.
CCCTGTGGACTTCTATAAAGATAATAGTTATCTGCTCTCCCTGTGGACTTCTATAAAGATAATAGTTATCTGCTATCCCTGTGGATCGGTGGTCTAGAGGTAACGCGCCTGTCTAGAAAGCGAAAAGTCCGGGTCTGAAGTGTGCGGCGGTTCGTACCCCGTTTGGACCGGAAATTTTTCCCCCATCCATTAGACCATGAGTGGTGGTCTGGGCGCTAGTCTTTCGGATGAGACGATAAACCGAGGTCCCGTGTGTTACACGTAATTATTTAGCGCACGTAAAAAAACCCACGGCAACAAGAGAGTTGTCCCTGGCAAAATTCTTAGAAAAAAGCCACTCTGATAGGGAAACAAATACAGCTGCAGAAAAAAAAAAAAAAAAAAAAAGGGTGAAAGGGTGGCGCAGCGCTAAGTGGCGACGCGTTCTCCCGCTCTCCCCGGGGAGAGCAGCCCAAATTTCACGGAGAGAAATCTGCCGTGACTTAAAGTAAAATCTGAGCGCTTTGATTTGTTGCTTTACAAGATTCAGCGCTATATAAATTCCATACATTATTATTATTATTATTATCCCTGTGGACTTCTATAAAGATAATAGTTATCTGCTCTCCCTGTGGACTTCTATAAAGATAATAGTTATCTGCTGTCTCTGTGGAATGGCGACCCTGAGGACGTGACCAGCCAGTAACTGTGGGCAGAGCTGGGGCGGGGGGAGAGAGCGAAAGCATCCACGTATAATGATAATGATGATGATAATAATAATGATAATAATGATAATGATAATAATAATAATAATAATAATAATAATAATAATAATAATAATAATAATAATAATAATAATAATAATAAATGATGATAATATTAATAATGATAATAATGGTAATAATAATAATAATAATAATGATAATAATAATAATAATAATAATAATAATAATAATAATAATAATAATAATAATAATAATAATAATAATAATAATAATAATGATAATGATAAGAAATGGAATTTATATAGCGCTATATCTTGCAAAAACAAATCAAAGCGCTTGCATCCATCCTACTCTAACACATGCAACAAGTTACAACTAACAGTTTTTACAAATTCAAATGTATACACACACGCGCACGCACACACGCACACGCATACACACACACACACACACACACACACACATCTCTCTCTCTCACGCACACACAATTTCTCTCTCCTCTCTCTC
>CM054165.1:536294-546294 GCA_028751875.1 Rapana venosa | reverse complement strand
ACATGAGGGTAGCTGACAGGAGAGAGCGAGAGAGAGGAGAGAGAGAGAGAGAGAGAGAGAGAGAGAGAGAGGAGAGAGAGAGAGAGAGAGAGAGAGAGGAGAGAGAGAGGAGAGAGAGAGAGAGGAGAAAAGGAGAGAAGAGGAGAGAGAGAGAAGAGAGAGAGAGAGGGAGAGAGAGGAGAGAGAGAGAGGAGAGAGAGAGAGAGGAGAGAGAGGAGAGAGAGAGAGAGGAGAGAGAGAGAGAGAGAGAGAGGAGAGAGGAGAGAGAAGAGAGAGAGGAGAGAGGGAGAGAGAGAGAGAGAGAGGAGAGAGAGAGAGAGAGAGAGAGAGAGGAAGAGAGAGAGAGAGAGAAGAGAGAGAAAAGAGAGAGAGGAAGGGAGAGAGAAATAGATAGAGATAGAGAGAGAGAGTAGGGATAAAAGTTCTGTTCAAACAGGGATGTAGTTCAACTGACTAGGTTAAAAAAAACAACAAGTGCTGAAGACAACGAATCGCAACAACAAGAAGACAGAGCTGACAAAATAACAGAAAAGGAAGGAGAGGGCAAACAAGCAACTTGAGCCACACACAGGATCCAAACTCTCCTCTTCTCTTGTTGTAAAACAAATCTGCGCGAAATCAGGACACAAACAAACAAACAAACAAACAAACAAACAAACAAACAAACAAACAAACTTCGTCTAATATCACTGAGAGTGAACAGACGTAAAATCGAAAACAACAACAACAACAACAACAACAAAACAAACAAACATCTACACAGAGCAGAATTTTGAAAAGGTCCCAATGAACCATGTACCAGCCAACCAACCACCAACAAGCAAGCAACCAAGCAAGCAACCAAGGTACCTACCAACCAACCAACCAACCAGCCAACCAAGCAAGCAACCAGCCAAGCAACCAAGGTACCTACTAACCAACCAACCAGCCAGCCAACCAACCAACCAGCCAACCAACCAACCAGCCAACCAACCAACCAACCAACCAGCCAACCAACCAACCAACCAACCAACCTACCAAGCAAGCAAGCAAGCAAGCAAGCAAGCAAGCAAGCAAGCAACAAGCCAAACCACCGAACAAAGCAACAAGCTATCGGGGTGTGTCAGTAGTTTGTCTGTCTGTCTGTCTGCCTGCCTGCCTGCCCGTCTGCCTGCCATGGGTGATAGCATGTTTGTCAGTCGGTATTGTTACCACTGCAGGCAATACCAGTGACCACACACAGCCACACACACAGGAGCAGACCAGTGTCGCTCAGACCTTGTGCTAACCATGGAAGGAAGCCGACTGTCCTGGGCAGAGAGAGAGATCGGCCATGGCTGAAGAGGATTGACTGTGTTACCCAGGACTAGACAGGGAGCCCAGTGGTTTGAGCCTGCCTGCCTGCCCGCCTGCCTGCCTGCCTGCCTGCCCTGACCTGACCTATAATGACCTGACCTGACCCTGACCATACCTGACCTGACCTGACCCTGACCGGCATCCAGTCACCACAGCGGCGCCTCCCGATGAATGAGGGGGATTCCCCCTAGCCTGGAGTTCACAGCAGCTCTAACTCCATCTCCCCCAAACTCCTTCGCATGAGACTAGAAACGGAGGTTCCGTGTGCCAACGTACGCAGAACACTTGTGCGATGCTGATACCCGGTCCGCCTTTCGGATGATTAGCCCATGGTGTGGGAATGCATAACAACAGTTACAAAATCGCTAACTGATTATTAAAAAAAAAAAAATTATTGATTGAAAAAATAGTATACACAAAACGATCCGATCCAATACGATCCAATACAATACGATACAATACAATACGATATTATACAATACGATACAATACAATACAATACGATACATACAATACAATACGATACATTACAATACAATACGATATCATACAATACGATACGATATTATCTATCTATCTATCTGTCCCGTAGTCTGACGACCGTGGGGGCACCCTCAAAGACTCAACAACCAGTTCCCTCCATTCCTCTCTCTGTTCTGCCTTTCTCAGGGTTTTGTTGAGTTCTAGGCCTGTCCATTCGCTGATGTTATCCTCCCAGCTCTTCCTTGGTCTCCCTCTTCTTCTTCCTCCTTGGACAGTGCCTTGCAAAACTGTCTTTGTAATTCCTTGGGATCTTGTGACATGCCCATACCATTTAAGTTTACGCTTTTTCACGATCGTTAGAAGGTTCTCATAGGGTCCAATGGTTTGCTGGATTCTGTTATGCACGCTTTCGTTGCTTATGTGGTCTTTGTAGGAGATGCCAGGGAGTCTCCGAAAGCATCTCATCTCCACTGCCTGTACTCTTCTCTCCAAATCTGCAGTCAGGGTCCATGATTCACAGGCATACAGAAATATGGATATGACAAGGGAGCGCATTAGTCTGATCTTGGAGATAAGTGAGATATTCTTATCTCTCCAGATGGTGTTTAGTTTTGACAAAGCTGTTATTGTCTGTGCAGTCCTGCATACTACTTCTGGCTTGGATCCCTGGTCTGATACAATGGCTCCCAGGTACTTGAAGCTTTGAACTGTTTCCAGCTTCTGGTCATTAACCCTGATATCAGTGCTAATGCCGTTGGTGTTATTAGTCATCAGTTTGGTCTTCTCTGCACTGATTTCCATGCCGTATGTTTTGTTTACGATATTATACACTACGTTAATAATAATAATAATAATAATAATAATAATAATAATAATAATAATAATAATAATAATAATAATAATAATAATAATAATATAATATAATTTAGTATATGTGCGCTATATCTTGCAAAGACAAACCAGAGCGCTTGCATTCAACATATTCTTACAGAGTCATGCAGCCAATAACTATCAAAAGCTTAAACAAAATTCAAATGCACACACACACACACACACACACACACACACACACACACACACACACACACACACATACACACACACACACACACACAGGTTGTAGGCTTTGGCAGGGTAATGGGATTTGGGCTGTTGAAGGCAGGGGTAGTTTTGAGATGAAAGAGGGAAAAAGTTAGGTTTGAAACAACTATGTCTTGAGGCTGGATTTATATGTATCATATGTAGGCCTCTGTCGAAGAGAGAGAGGAAGGTTGTTCCAGATGGATGGACCAGAAATAGAGAAAGAGCGACGACCAACGGTGGACTGGTTGAATCTAGGTATTCGTAAGCACAAGGTATCTGCAGCAGAGCGGAGGGAACGAGGAGTGTACAGGTGAAGACATTCACAGAGGTAGGAGGGTGCTGTTTGGTGGAGACATTTGTAACAGAGGGTACTGATCTTATAGTTTACTCTCTGTGGCACAGGCAACCAGTGGAGAGATCGCAAGAGAGGAGTAATGTGTTCAGATTTTTTCTTTCTGAGGACTAGGCGAGCTGCAGAGTTTTGTATACGTTGAAGGGAGTGGATAGATGTTGCTGGCAGACCAGCTAAAAGAGAATTGCAATAGTCCAGACGTAAGAGAATGAGAGACGCAACAAGTTTGGATGTTGCATCAGTGGACAGGTACTTTCGAATTGCACTGATACGCCGTAATTGATAGTAGCACGACTGGCAGGTCTGGATGATGAATTTTTGCATAGAGAGTGTGTTGACGATAACAACACCTAGATACTTCACAGCAGTGGATAGAGGGACTGATGTATTGCCGAGTTCTATTGAAGTTGTTGTAATGGAAGAGAGTTTGTGTTTGGTCCCTACAAGCATGGCTTCAGTTTTATCTGGGTTTAACTGTAACTTGTTTTGTATCATCCAGTTTTGGATATCTTGAAAGCAGTAGGCCATCTTTGTCAAGAGAGAAGGCAGATTTTCAGGTGTAACACTACTTTGAATCTGAGAGTCATCTGCATAGGAGTGATAGTTGATATGATGACGGTTTATTGTATGTGATATATTACAATACAATACCATATTATACAATACGATACATTACACAACAATATGATATTAAACAATACGATACAATATAATACAATACAATTCGATACGGTAAAATACGATTTAATACGATATTATACAATACAATACGATATTATACAAAACAATACAATACGATATCATACAAAACAATACGATATTATTCAATACAATACAATACGATAGGGAAAACAAATACAGTTGCAGACAGGAAAAAGAAAAAAAATGGGTGGCGATGCTCTTGTGGCGACACGCTCTCCCGCTCTCCCGGGGAGACCAGCCCGAATTTCACGGAGAGAAATCTGCCGTGACTTAAAGTGGTATGAAATGAAATCTGAGCGCTTTGATTTGTTGCTTTACAAGATTCAGCGCTATATAAATTCCATACATTATTATTATTATTATTATTATTATTATTATTATTATTATTATTATTATTATTATTATTATTAATACAATATTATACAATATAATACGATACAACACAATACGATACAATACGATAGAATACTACACAATATAAATGAATACAATACGATATTATACAATACGATACAATACAATACAATACTATACTATACATTACAATACAATACTATACTTTACTATACGATACAATACAATACGATACTATACAATACAACACCATGCAGTACGATACACGTGTAGACATTTAATCCCATGCAGAGTTTTAACAGCAGTAGTAGCAGCAGCAGCAGTAGTAGTAGCAGTAGCAGTAGTAGTAGCAGTAGTAGTAGTAGTAGCAGTAGTAGTAGTAGCAGCAGCAGTAGTAGTAGTAGCAGTAGTAGCAGCAGTAGTAGTAGTAGTAGCAGTAGTAGCAGAAGCAGCAGTAGTAGTAGCAGTACCAGTAGTAGCAGCAGCAGTAGTAGTAGTAGTAGTAGCAGTAGTAGCAGAAGCAGCAGTAGTAGTAGCAGTAGCAGCAGTAGTAGTAGCAGTAGTAGCAGCAGCAGTAGTAGTAGTAGTAGTAGCAGTAGTAGCAGAAGCAGCAGTAGTAGTAGCAGTAGCAGCAGTAGTAGCAGAAGCAGCAGTAGTAGTAGCAGTAGCAGCAGTAGTAGTAGCAGTAGTAGCAGCAGCAGTAGTAGTAGTAGCAGTAGTAGCAGCAGTAGTAGTAGTAGCAGTAGCAGTAGCAGCAGCAGTAGTAGTAGTAGCAGTAGCAGTAGCAGCAGCAACAGCAGCAGCAGCAGTAGCAGCAGCAGTAGTATCAGAAGTAGTAGTAGTAGTAGCAGCAGTAGCAGCAGCAGCAGCAGCAGTAGCAGCAGCAGCAGTAGTAGCAGTAGTAGTGGCAGTAGTAGTAGCAGCAGTAGCAGTAGTAGTAGTAGTAGTAGTAGCAGCAGTAGCAGCAGCAGCAGTAGTAGTAGCAGCAGCAGCAGTAGCAGCAGCAGTAGTAGTAGCAGTAGCAGCAGCAGCAGTAGTAGCAGCAGTAGCATCAGTAGCAGCAGTAAGTAGTATAGCAGAGACGTAGCAGCAGTAGCAAGCAGCAGCACCAGCAGCTAGCACAGTAGCAGGCAAGAGCAGCAGGTAGTAAGCAGAAGTAGCAGCAGTAGTAGCAGCAGCAAGCAGCAGAGCAGCAGAAGTAGCAGCAGCAGCAGCAGCAGCAGCAGCAGCAGCAGCAGTAAGTTAGAGCAAGCAAGCAGCAGTATAGCAGCAGCAAGCAGCAGTAGTAGTATAGCAGCAGCAGCAGCAGCACAGTAGTAGCAGCAGCAAGCAGTAGCAGCAGCAGCAGCAGTAGTAGTAGCAGCAGCAGCAGCAGCAGCTAGTAGTAGCAGAAAGCAGCAGCAGCAGCATGTATAGCAGCAGCAGTAGCAGCAGCAGCAGCAGCAGCAGCAGCAGCAGTGTAGTAGTCTGGTTTCCGGTCACTGAAAGGTGCAGGGGAAGGCTGTTTCTCCTCGAACAAACTACATCAATATAAAGTTTAGTAATTCAGTCTAGTTTGCTTTTCTTTAAAGCACAATTACGTCACTGGGTTTATGTTGTTGTTTTTTTGTTGTTTTTCTTAAGTACGGCAATTACATCTGCATGTTGGACAATGTATGTATTATTAGACAGAGCCTAGGGAAGATCATAACGAAGAATAGAATACTATACGGGCCAGAACTACTCCCTGTGGTATTGACATATTATCAACAGGTTTAATTTAAACCCTGAAGGACCAGAAACAGAGAAAGAGTGACAGCCAATGGTGGACTGGTTGAATCTAGGTATTCGTAAGCACAAGGTATCTGCAGCAGAGCGGAGGGATCGAGAAGGAATGTACAGGTGAAGACATTCACAGAGATAAGACGGTGCTGTTTTATGGAGGCATTTGTAACAGAGGGTACTGATCTTATAGTTTACTCTCTGTGGCACAGGCAGCCAGTGGAGAGATCGCAAGAGACGAGTAATATGTTCAGAGTTTTTCTTTCTGAGGACTAGTCGAGCTGCGGAGTTTTGTAAACGTTGAAGGGAGTGGATGTATGGTGCTGGCAGACCAGCCAGAAGAAAAGTGCAGAAGTTCAGACAGGTCTTGCCCCAGGCAGTGACCCGTTTCCTCCTTGAGGTCCATTGTTCTCTCCCTGCATGCAGCAGGACACAGAGGAGGGCAGGTGATGTCTGGCCTCTGCAGCCTCGCTCCTGATGCAGCTGCCTCATGGGTACGTCTCTCCTGTGACCCCTGAAGCCCATCAACAGTCCCCCCTCTGAACCGTTGACCTAATTCCTCGCCCACTTCTGACACATGAGAACATTCATCATGGAGAATCAGAGGTTTACTCTTTCGGAGGGAATCAGAGGCCATTGTTCTTAATTCTGTGGTTTGAAACAATTCCTGTGTCAGCATGGATGATTTTCCTTTTTTTCTTTATTCAAATAAATATTCTTCTACTTGGTTGAACGCTCAGAAGGCATCAATTGCTGTCTGTCACATGAGGGAACATGCGTTGCGCTGCCGTTAAGCGCCTGGTCAGTCAGGCCCAGCGTGCCTAACTACGGCGTGGAACAGAACTGTTCTTTTAAGTGTTTGAAGGGGGGGGGGGGCAGACCAGGAAGACAAGAGGGAGGTGAGAGGAAGAAAGGGAACAAGGCAGAAACAAAGAGGGGGATAGAAAAGAGGGAATCCCAGAACCCGGGGAGCTCTGCATGCAGCCGGACCATGGCCTCCCCAAGGGGAATGTGTGTTCCTTGCCTCTTTCTCCTGCACTGGCTGTCCGTATGGTGAGGTAGAGATGCTGTCACCTGTCTGCTGTTGGTTACTGCTGTCACCTGCCTGTCCTGCTGTTGGTTACTGTAGGGACCACTGTCACCTGTCCTGCTGTTGGTTACCGCTGTCACCTGTCTGTCCTGCTGTTGGTTACTGTAGAGACTACTGTCACCTGTCTGTCTTTCTGTTGGTTACTGTAGCGACCACTGTCACCTGTCTGTCCTGCTGTTGGTTACTGTAGAGACCACTGTCACCTGTCTGTCTTTCTGTTGGTTACTGTAGCGACCACTGTCACCTGCCTGTCCTGCTGTTGGTTACTGTAGGGACCACTGTCACCTGTGTCTGCTGTTGGTTACTGTAGCGACCACTGTCACCTGTCTGTCCTGCTGTTGGTTACTGTAGCGACCACTGTCACCTGTCTGTCCTGCTGTTGGTTACTGTAGCGACCACTGTCACCTGTCTGTCCTGCTGTTGGTTACTGTAGCGACCACTGTCACCTGACTGCTGTTGGTTACTGTAGGCACCACTGTCACCTGTCTGCTGTTGGTTACCGTCACTCCCCGCCTTGAGGTTGATGGCGTGGTGAAGCAACCCCTTCCTTCTTCCTGTCCTTCCTCGGCTGAGCTGCTTCTGAGCTTCCCATCCGTGTCAGCTCTTTAGTTATTTATTGGTTTGTTTATCTGTCTATATATTTATTTGTTTATTTAGTCATTTGTTTATCTGTCTACATATTTATTGTTTATTTAGTAATTTGTTTATCTGTCTATATATTTATTTGTTTATTTATTCATTTGTTTATCTGTCTATATATTTATTTGCTTATTTATTCATTAATTTTGTTTAACTGTCTATATATTTATTTGCTTATTCATTCATTTGTTTAACTGTCTATATATTTATTTGCTCATTTATTCATTTGTTTATCTGTCTATATATCTATTTGTTTATTTATTCATTTGTTTATCTGTTTATATATTTATTTGTTTATTTATTCCATTATGTATCCGTCTATATATTTATTTATATATATATGAAGGATCAGATGACCGACAGGAACACACCACGCCAGACGCGGCACAAACTGTCAACGTTATCCGTATCAGCGAGGAACAAGACGTGCCCAAGTAAAAACAAAAATAATCAATGCCATCATCATCATCATCATCATCATCATCATCATCATCATCATCATCAGAAGCAGCAGGAGCAGCAGCAGCAGCAGCAGCAGCAGCAGCAGCAGCGGCGGCAGCAGCAGCGGCAGCAACAGCAGCAGCAGTTTTATCTATTGCTGTGAAAGGACTTTTGTGGTACTCTGTGTTTGTTGCAGGGCACTGCTGTCTGTGCTCGTTCCTACAGGAGGAGGCTGGGTGCTAACAGGCAGCTGGTTGTCAGGCTGCCAGCATCTCCTGAAGAAAACGACACTGGTTCAGCTCAATTCAATTCAATTCAATTCAATTCAATTCAGTTCTCTCTCTCTCTCTGTCTCTCTCTCTCTGTCTCTCCCCTTTCTGTCTGTCTGTCCGTCTCTTAACACCCCCCCCCCCCCCCAATGTCCCCATTCTCGTTCTTTCCAGGAGAGAGTGTGGCGCTGCTCTGTTATTGTAGCCAATGGCGATGCGTCAAAGTCAGCCGCCTTGTCACTTTCACTGGCCGTTACCTGTCACTCATTCTGTAACTGGAAACTGACACGACCCCCTTGTCTCCGCTTCCCTCCCTTGTTGAGCTAACTACGCCGAGAGAGGGCGCAGCAACAACTAACCGGCTCGTACCCAAGAGGGTGTCGGGGCAGAGTAGTGCCTCCCCGGGGAGGGGGGGACTTTTTTTGGTAAGGACAATTCGTATGTATGCTTCTGACACAAATAATCGTATACTATACTAATATTATAAGAGTCTGGTTTTGATTCTGTCCAATGAATCCAACAGGATATTATCTGGCATATGATTTTAAGGGTCAGTGGAAATCTTCCTAATTCACCCAAAGTGGGTAGTGCCAAAGCGTTTTTTAAAATGAATTCATAGTATTTGTTTACAAAATTTTACATGAAAATTCTCATACAAAAGCTGATTTGATAAGCATGCCTTGAACAGTTCATTAATATGAAACTCTGTCTTCCCATTACAACAAAAAGAAAACCAAACTTCTGCTCCATAGGTTAAAACAGGGGTTATCAGTGAGTCGAATAAACACATTATTATAATAGTCTTTAAATTTTGTCTATGAACTGCTCTTTTAAAGGCGTATATTGCTTTGTTGCTTTGTTTTACTAAATGTTCTTGTGTTGCTTGAAATTTCCCGTTCTGATGAAAAACGATACCTAGATATTTATGTTTCTACTGTTTCAGTGGTCAGGTCAATCAGAGAAGTTCTCTGTTACTGCTACTGGTATCCATGTAACCCAGTACAACCTGTCGCATGTGGGGGAGGAAACCCCAATAGAAAAAACCCCAAAACATATGGAGACTTGGAGAGGAGATTGGCGCCACCAAGGAATATCCTAAGCCCACAGAAAAGACATGAAAGACAAATGCAAAGCCAATATGATACCGGATCGGTCGAGGCCCGGGTTACCAACGGCCGCGCTTTCCATTGATCAACATCAGGGTGGAAGTGACAAGTAAGCTACTGGAGTTAAAACATTACTTAAGCTCCTTAGAGAACAGATCGCCATTGGTACATGGAACGTCCGTACACTCTATCAGTGCGGAAAAATCAAAGAACTAGAGTATGAGCTTAGCCGCTATAAATGGGACATTATTGGACTAAGAGAAGTGAGATGGACACGATTTGGTGAGACATTGACTGAAGAAGGCAAAAAGATCTGGTACAGTGGTCAAGAGAAACATCACCAACATGGAGTGGCATTTATTGTCAGAAAGGAAGTAGTGGGGTG
>CM054165.1:521897-535794 GCA_028751875.1 Rapana venosa | reverse complement strand
ATAAGATCCGTACCCCTCTGTTACAAAAGTCTCACAAAACAGCAACCTGCCTACCTCTGTGAATGTCTCACTTGTACACTCCTTCTCGTTCTCTTCTGCTGCTGCGATACCGTCTTGTCCTTTAAACGAATACTAGATTCAACCAATCCACCATCGCCGTCGATCATATCTCTATTTCGTGGTCCATTGATGTGAAATGATCTCCCCACCGTTCGTCTCCTTCCCAGCCAAAAGCCTCTTATGACACTTTTCAAAGAACCAGTCTCAAAGACATATTTATTCTCAACCTAAGATTTTCCTACTCTCCTCATCTCATAGTTTTCTTCCCTGCCTTCAACAGCCAAGATTCATATGCCCTGCCCAGGGTGTGGTGACCTGTGTGTGTGGTGTGTGTGAGTGTGTTGATGTGTGTGTGTGGGTGGTGTGTGTGTGTGGTGTGCGCGCGCGTGTTTGTGTGCGAGTGTGCACATTTGGACTTGATGGAACTATTGCTTGTCACTGTTGTATGACCTGTGTAAGATGAGTTTGAGTGGCAAAGGCGCTTTGATTTGTCTCTGCAAGATATAGCGCTATATAAAATTCCATTATTATATTATTAAATATTAATTACATGATCCGATATGGATAGTGGTATCTTGTTTGTATTGATTTATTACAGTCACTGATATGGATTGTGGTGAACTTTGTATTGTATTGATTTATTACAGGACTGATATGGATATGGTCTTTGTTGGTATTTGAATTATTAACAGCCCTGAATGATGTGGTATCTAGGTGTGCTGATTTAGTACAGGACTGATAAGGATGTGGTATTGTGTTTGTAAAGATTTATTACAGGACGTGATATGGATGTGTGTATCTGTTGTGTGCTGATTATACATTACAGGACTGAATATGGATTGATATCTTGTTTGTATTGATGTATTACATGACTGATATGGATGTGATATCTTGTTTGTGCTGATTTATTACAGGACTGATATGGATGTGATATCTTGTCTGTACTAATTTATTACAGGACTGATATGGATGTGATATCTTGTTTGTATTGATTTATTACAGGACTGATATGATGGATGTGATACATGATTGTTATTGATTATTACAGGACGGTGAATGGAAGTGATTATCTCGTAAGTATGACTTGATATTATTGCAACGACTGATATGGATGTGGTATCACGTAAATGAATAGATTTATTGCATCGTCTGATATGGAGGTGGTATCTCGTATATTTATGGATTGATTTATTGCACAAATGATATGGATGTGATATCTTGTTTGTATTGATTTATTACAAGACTGATATTGATGTGATATCTCGTAATATAATTAAAAAATGTATAGAATTTATTTATGAAATAGATAAATATATAAAATATATAATATATAAAAGGTAAAAGGTAAAGGTGTCCCATAACCTATAAGGTCGTAGGGGAGCGAAGCGTCAGAGACCTCACTTCTCTAGGGCCAGCATATTGAGGGCGGCGCCCATCTCCTCTCCCTCGCTGCTTTACCTTCCCTGACCCTAAAGAGGGCAGGTACCCATTACATAAGCTGGGATGAACAGTACTGAAGCCAAGGCGCGCAAACGTTCATCGGCATTGCCACCTGAGTAACGCACTGCTCGTACGTGACTGCTTAACTTTGCTGGGGGAAGCGAGTGCTGCCGACCAGTATTTAAATATAGAAATAATACATAAGTTGTATTACATAGACTGATAAGAGATGTGGATTGGGTCGTAAATAATTATGATTGATTTATTGCCGACTGATATTGAACGTGATATCTTATTTGTATTGATTTGTGTTGCAAACGACTGATATGGATGTGATATATCGTAATATGATTGGTTTTATTATTAGACTGATATTGGATAGTGATATCGTCGTAATAATTATGGATGATTTGTTGCTAACGACTGATATGGATGTAATACATCGTTATAATTATGGATTGGAATTGTTGCACAACGACGGATATGGATGTATTTATCTCGGTTATAATTAGGATTGCTATGTTACACAGACTGATATTATGATGTGGTATCCGTAATATGAATTTGGATTATTGCACGACTTGATATGGAATGTGGTATCTTCGTAATATGATCTGGTTATTACAAGCGACTGATATGGATTGATAGCTCGAAATATAGAATTGTTTATTAGGCAAGACTTATATGGGATTGAAGCATCGGTAATATGATTTGCTTATTGCTACATGATGAGTAACACTGACGAGCGAGGAGAAAGGTGTAAACCGAAGATGAACTACGATCGTCCACAGCTTTGGATTTGCTTCCCTGTAGGCCTGCTAAACTATGTCTTGTACAAACCATTTTCAAATAAAGGATTCAATGACTGTCTGATTCGGTTTGGGCTTGTGAAGTCTTTATGTCCGCTTCTTTATTTCTGTTTAATTTCCGATTCTGGTCGCCTTTTCTGTATCACATAACGACCCCCCCCCCCCCCATCCCCCTCTCAGCTCCTTTTCTGACTTGATTTCTTTTGGCAAGCATAATTATACATGTAAATTTATTGTCAACTAACAAGACCCGAGACAACTTGGTTCTTAATTTTGATTTCAAAGTTGAGCGCAGAAGCCCCTGATTGTGGAACGGGGCTTCTCAGAAAGAGAGTCACCGCTGGGCCGATATCCTCTCAATTCGCCTTGGGGTCCGCCACAATTCCGACACATTGTAGAGTGACCTGAAGATAGAAGAATTTGCGAAGGAGATGAAGAAGAAGATTGCGAAGAAGAATTGCGAATAAAGATGAAAGAAGAATTGTCGAAGAAGAATTGCGAAAAATGAAGAAGGATTGCGAGAAGAATTGCTGAAGAAGAATTGAGCAAAGAAATAGGAAAGCGAAGAAACTGAAGAAGGATGCGAGAAGAATTAGCGAAGAAGAAGAGAAGGAATTGCGACAGCAGAAGAAGAAGGAATTGCGAAGGATTGCGAAGAATGAAGTAAGGAATTGCGAGACGAATTGTGTGACGAAAGATGAAAGAAGGAATTGCCAAGAAGAAGAAGAAGAAAAGAAGAAGAAGAAGAAGAAGCAAGAAAAAGAAGAAGAGAGAAGAAGAAGAATTAAGAAGAAGTGAAGAAGAAGAAGAAGAAGAATTGCGAAGAAGAAGAATTGCGAAACAGAAGAATTGCGAGAAAAAGAATTGCGAAGAAGAAGAAGAGGAGAAAGAATCTGCCGAAAAGATTGCGAAGAAGAAGAAAGAATTGTGAAGAAGAAGAAATTGTGCGAAAACGAATGAAGAATTGTGAAGAAGAAGAAGATTGAGTGAAGAAGAATGAAGAATATGTGAAGAAGAAGAATTAAGATGCGATGAAGAAAGACAACATTGCGAAGAAGAAGAAAGCGAAGAAGAAGAAGAACAACAATATCAACAAGGATTGATGAATTGCAAAGAAGAGAATTGCAAAGAAGAAGAAGATAATGCAAAAAAAAGAAAGAGAAGAATTTGAATGGAATTGAGTGATGGTGTGGAGGAGAAGATGAAGTTGCACAGAAGAATTGTGGAAATGAAGAAGAATGCGAAAGAAGAAATGCGAAAAGAAAAAGGCGATGAAGAAGAATGAATGCAGAGAAGAAGAAAAGTGGGTGTAAAGCAGGGAGAGGAAGAAGAGAGCAAGAGACGGAAGAAGAACAAGCATAACAACGACTACAATACCAGCGAACATCTTTATGATGATAAAGACAACAATAATAATAAAATCCAAGAGGAAGTTAACAACAAAAAGACACATCCATTACAAGAAAAGAAACAACAACAACAAAATCAACAACATCCGTTTCCAACATCAACAACAACAACAACAAAACAGCAGCTAATCAAGCAATCACGCCAATCTGATTCTCCTTCCCTGTACCACTTATCTTCATTCTATCTCCACAAACAAACCAACCAAACAAACACAAAACACTTCCGGGGGAAGTTATTCTCTCGGAGGGGGTCTTTTCATCCAACCAGGGACCCAAGTCTCTCGCTTCCACAGCCGGTGGGGGGAAAGTTGGGGAAAGGGGTGAGGAGGAGGAGGAGGAGGAGGAGGAGGAGGAGGTTGCAGGCAAGAACGACAACTCCGGCAGACAGGTGAAAATTGCTCCATTATAGTCTCCCTTGGATCGATTTTCTTTCCCCCCAACTTTCCTGGGGACTGCCCCCCTCCCCTCCCCTCCCCTCCCCTCCCCCCCCCCTCCCCTCCCCTCCCAAAAGGGAAGGAGGGGGGGGGGTGGAGGGGGTTGTTGGGGGTACTGTGCTGATTGTGGAGTGGAGTGAAGTGGAGTGCAGTGAAACTAATAATAAAATAATAATAAATAATGATAATAATAATAATAATAATGTATGGAATTTATATAGCATATAACATAGTGTAGTGTAGCGTAGTATAGTGTAATGTAGTGTATTTATTTATATATATATATATATATATATTTATTTCATTCTTTAGTATAGTGTGGGTTTGTGTACTGTAGTGAAGTGTAGTGTAGTGTATGTAGTGCAGGGTAGTGCAGTGTAGTGTAGTGTAGTGTAATGTAGTGAAGTTTAATGTAGTGTAGTATATTTTTTAATTTTAATTTTATTTTGTTCTTTTATATCGAGGATAATGGAATAAGCACTTATGTACTTTTTACATCCAGTCCCCGTGTGTATGCAGTTCTGTAAATTTTGTCATATGTTCCCACTGGCACACAATGGCCTACTCTTACGAAAAGCAGAACAGGTTTCAACGTGTGTGCAAGATGTTCTGCGTGCGTTCGCGCACTGGACCTCGGTGTATAGTCTCATCCGAAGGACTTTGGGGGAGAGTGGAGTCTGCAGTGATGTCTCCAGAAGAAAATATCCCCTTAAACCGGAATCGAACCCGGGTCGTTCTGACCACTAGGCTATCAGTAGTGTAATACAGTGTAGTGTAATGCAGTGTAGTGTAGTGCAGTGTAGTGTACTGTTATGTAGCGTAGTGTAGTGTAGTGTGGTGTAGTGTAATGCAGTGTAGTGTAGTGTAGCCCAGTGCAGTGTAGTGTAGTGTAGTGCAGTGTAGTGTAGTGAAGTGTAGTGTAGTGTAGTACAGTGTAGTGTAATGTAATGGAGTGTAATGCAGTGTAGTGCAGTGTAGTGCAGCGTAGTGTAGTGCTATGTAGTGTAGTGTGGTGTAGTGTAGTGTAGTGTAATGCAGTGTAGTCTAGTGTAGTGTAGTGTAGTGCTATGTAGTGTAGTGTAGTGTAATGCAGTGTAGTGTAGTGTAATGCAGTGTAGTGTAGTGTAGTGCAGTGTAGTGTAGTGTAGCGCAGTGTAGTGTATGTAGTGCAGTATAGTGAAGTGTCGTGGAGTGGAGTGGAGTGCAGTGTAGTGTAGTGCACTGCAGTGTAGAGCAGTGTAGTGTAGTGTAGTGCAGTGTAGTGTAATGCAATGTAATGAGTGTAGTGTAGCGTAGTATCGTGTAATGTAGAGTAGTGCAGTGTAGTTCAATGCAGTGTAGTGTAGTGCAGTGTAGTGTAGTGGAGTGTAGTGGAGTGTAGTATAGTCCACTGCAGTGTAGAGCAGTGTAGTGTAGTGTAGTGTAGTGTAGTGTAGCGTAGTGTAATGCAATGTAATGAGTGAAGTGTAGCGTAGTATCGTGTAATGTAGAGTAGTGCAGTGTAGTGCAGTGCAGTGCAGTGTAGTGTAGTGTAGTGCAGTGTAATGTAGTGTAGTGTAGTGCAGGGTAATGTAGTGTAATGCCGTGTAGTGTGCTGTAGTGCAGTGTAGTGTTGTGTAGTGTAGTGCAGTGTAGTGTAGTGTTATGTAGCGTTGGGTAGTGTAGTGTGGTGTAGTGTAATGAAGTGTAGTGTAAGTGCAGCGTAGTGTAGTGTAATGTAGCGTAGTGAAGTGTAGGGTAGTGTAGTATAGTGCTGTGTAGTGCAGTGTAGTGTAAAGTAGTGCAGTGCAGTGTAGTGTAAGGTCGTGTAGTGCAGTGTAGAGTAGTGTAGTGTAGAGTAGTGTAGTGCAGTGTACTGTAATGTGGTGTAGTGTAATACAGTGTAGTGTAGTTAAGTGTTGTGTAATGTAGCATAGTGTAGTGTAGTGATTTATGGAACAAGCTCCCAAAACGCTTAAAATGTATCAAAAACAAAAATCAGTTCAAGACACAGCTAAAAAGCCATCTAATGCATGAATGCCTAGGAATTGACTAATAAGGCAAATCAACTATGACTAATACGGCAAATCAACCATACATTTATCAGCACTTACGGCATTCCTTTAAAAAACAAAAAAACAAAAAAACAACTCAAGTATGTCTTACTGTGACTAGAAATTCTACAGTCACACACTGTATATGTGTGGAGGGAGGGGGAGGCAGGAAAGAGGCACACTAATTATGCAAAGAAGTAAGAGTAATCTATACAGGCTAGTACATAATCTACAAATTTTAAAACAACGTGGAAAGGAGGAATTAAATTATTTATTTTTTATGGTAGACCTGATATAGCTTGATAGTGTGTCCTTCCTCTCTCCCCTCTCTCTCTCTCATCTCATCTCTCTCTCTCTCTCCTCTCTCTCTCTCTCCTCTCTCTCTCTCTCTCCTTCTCTCTCTCTCTCTCTTCTCTCTCCTCTCTCTTCTCTCTCTCTCTCTCTCCTCCTCTCCTCTCCTCTCCTTTCCTCTCCACTCCTCATGCCCTTTGTCTTGTCTAATTCAATAGATTTTATCGTGGATGTTGTTTTTATTGCAGATAGAGATGAGATTATTAGTACTATTATAAGCGATACTGTTTTAGTATGATATTGTTTTAGTTTGATAGTCCAGTTGATTATGGGCTTTTGAATTTTGTATCGTATAGGGGTTTTACTTGTTTGAATAATTGTTTTATTATTATTATTTTTCTATTTGATTGAATATTTTTCCCTTCCCCTTGATACTCCTCACTCACCCCCCCCCCCCCCCCCCCCCCATCCTTTCCAATGCTTTTCTGTTATCATCGTTATGTTGTTGTCTCATGGTGATGGGGATTATTTGTTATATTGTTGTCTCATGGTGATGGGTGATTGTTGTCATTATTGTATCTCTATTATAATAATCATTATTATTATTGTCTTATTTGACTTATCTTGCTTTTTTGATAGTTATTGTGTGAATATTTCATTTAAAGAAAACGCTGTTTGAAGAGTATGAGTGCATAAAAAGCACACGTTTGCTGGGTGGAGGAGGAGAGGAGGGAGGTCATTGAAGGCAATATTGTCAGTAATGACACAACGAATGCCTAGTATTTTCTAACGTTTTGTTCCTGTACCTTTTTATTATCTTAAGTATAAACGTGAAAGAATGGATGAAACAGTAGGTGAAGTAATTTGTTTGTCCTGACGTTTTATGATTTTCTTTTTTAATTCTTAAAACATTCTATATTTAAATGTGTGTGTGGACGTAAGCGCGCACGCGCGCAGGTGTGTATGAGTATGTGTGTGTGTGTGTGTATGTATATGTGGTAATTTGTATTTCCAATGTATTACTTATCGATTTTCCTTTTTTTACTGGTTTAATTTAATGGTAAAGGATGCAATAATGTAGTATTTCAGATTATTCATTAAGAAATTTGTTCTTAGATAGATGGCTTGATGAAAAAAAGCAAATACATTGCTTATTCAATGTACCATCTGGAAAAATAAAATTTTGACTTGACTTGACTTGACTAATGCTGTGTAGTATAGTGTAGTGTAATGTAGCGTAGTGTAGTGTAATGTAATGCAGTGTAGTGTAGTGTAGTGTAGTGTAGTGCAGTGTAGTGTAGTGCAGTGTAGTGCAGTGTAGTGCAGTGTAGTGTAGAGTAGTGTGGTGTAGTGTAGTGTAGTGTAGTGCAATGTAGTGTAGTGTAATGTAGTGAAGTGTAGTGTAGTGAAGTGTAGTGTAGTATATTTTTCATTTTTTTAATTTTATTCTTTTATATCAAGGATAATGGAATAAGCACTTATATGCTTTTTTACATCCATCCCCATGTGTATGCGGTTCTGTAAATTTTGTCATCTGTTCCCACCGGCACACAATGGCCTTCTCGTACGAAAAGCGGAGCAGGATTTAACATGTGCGCAAGATGTTCTGCGTGCGTTCGCACACTGGACCTCGGTGTATAGTCTCATCCGAAGGACTTTGGGGGAGAGTGGAGTCTGCACTGATGTTAACTCCAGAGGAAAATATCCCCTTAAACAGGAATCGAACCCGGGTCGTCAGATTGCAGCGCAATGTTCTGACCACTAGGTAATCCCGTAGTGTATTGCAGTGTAATGTAGTGTAATGCAGTGTAGTGTAGTGTAGTGCAATATAGTGTAGTGCAGTGTAGTGTAGTGTAGTGTAATGCAGTGTAGTGTGGTGTAGTGCAGTGTAGTGTAGTGTAGTGTTATGTAGCGTAGTGTAGTGTAGTGTAGTGTAATGCAGTGTAGTGTGGTGTAGTGCAGTGTAGTGTAGTGTAGTGTTATGTAGCGTAGTGTAGTGTAGTGTAGTGCAGTGCAGTGTAGTGAAGTGTAGTGTAGTGTAGTGTGGTGTGGTGTAGTGTAATGTAGTGTAGTGTAGTGTAGTGTAGTGTAGTGTAGTGTAGTGCAGTGTAGTGTAATGTAGTGTAGTGCAGTGTAGTGTAGTGCAGTGTATTGCAGTGTAGTGCAGTGCAATGTAGTGTAGTGTAGTGCAGTGTAGTGAAGTGTAGTTGAGTGCAGTGTAGTGCAGTGTAGTGGAGTGGAGTGGAGTGGAGTGTAGCGTGGTATCGTGTAATGTAGTGTAGTGTAGTGTAATAATAATAATAATATATGGAATTTATATAGCGCTGAATCTTGTAAATAAACAAACAAATCGAAGCGCTTGCACTCAATCATTTACAGACATGCAACTCTCCTTAAACATAATGAACAACAGATTTAAAAACCATGCGCGCGCACGCACGCACGCACAATCACGCGCACGCGCACGCACATACACACACACACACACACACACACACACACACACACACACACACACATACACTCGGAACAACACTTAGAAGGTGAAAGATGCTGTTGAAAATTAGGGACAGATATTTGGGGGAAAGTCTCAGGTAGGAAATAAGTGTGTTTTGAGGCTGGATTTGAAGGTATCAAGTGAAGGCTTTTGGCGAAGTGAAAGAGGGAGGTCATTCCAGGTGGATGGACCAGAAACAGAGAAGGAGCGACGGCCAACAGTGGTTTGTTTGAATCTGGGTGTTCGAAAGCACAAAGTATCTGCGGCTGAACGAAGGGAACGGGATGGAGTGTACAGATGAAGACAGTTACAGAGATAAGAGGGTGCAGATTTGTGGAGACATTTGAAACAGAAGTTATTGATTTTATACTCCAGTCTTTGTGAGACAGGCAGCCAGTGAAGAGATCGCAGAAGAGGAGTGATGTGTTCAGATTTTTTTTTCTTAGGACAAGTCGAGCTGCAGAGTTTTGTATGCGTTGAAGAGAGTGGATAGATGATGCTGGTAGGCCAGCCAAAAGAGAATTACAGTAGTCTAAACGTGAAAGAATGAGAGATGTGACAAGCTTGGAAGTTGCATCAGTGGACAGATACTTGCGAATCGCGCTTATGCGCCGTAATTGATAGTAGCAAGACTGGCAGGTCTGGGTGATGAATTTTTTCATAGAGAGTGTGTTGTCAAGAACTACTCCTAAATACTTCACAGAGTTGGACAAAGGAACTGACGAATTGCCGAATTCTATTGAAGTTTTTGCGATAGAGGAAAGTTTATGTTGGGTCCCTATGAGCATGACTTCGATTTTATCGGCATTAAGTTGTAACTTGTTCTGAGTCATCCAGTTTTGAATGTCTTGAAGGCAGTAGGACATATTTGTCAGGAGGGAAGGCAAGTTTTCAACAGTATCACTGCACTGAAGCTGAGTATCATTGGCATAGAAATGATGATCAATATGGTGATTGTTTATTATATGTGAGAGTGGAGCAGTGTAGAGAGTAAAGAGAACAGGGCCCAGGACTGATCCCTGCGGGACTCCACATTCCATTTTGACAGGTTTGGATTGAATTTTGTTTACAGTAACTTTCTGGAACCTGTCTGTGAGGTATGAAGTAAACCAGGTGAGGGCTGTGCCGTTAATACCAAACGTATTTTGGAGGCGAGAAAGAAGAATTGAGTGATCTATGGTATCAAAGGCTGCAGATAATAATAATAATAATAATAATAATAATAATAATATATGGAATTTATATAGCGCTGAATCTTGTAAATAAACAAACAAATCGAAGCGCTTGCACTCAATCATTTACAGGCATGCAACTCTCCTTAAACATAATGAACAACAGATTTCAAAACCATGCGCGCGCAAGTATGCACGCAAGCACGCACACACACACACATACACACACACACACACACACACACACACGCACACACACACACACACACACACACACACACACACACACACACACACACACACACACACACACACACACACACACACACACACACACACACACACTCGGAACAACACTTAGAAGGTGAAAGATGCTGTTGAAAATTAGGGACAGATATTTGGGGGGAAAGTCTCAGGTAGGAAATAAGTGTGTTTTGAGGCTGGATTTGAAGGTATCAAGTGAAGGCTTTTGGCGAAGTGAAAGAGGGAGGTCATTCCAGGTGGATGGACCAGAAACAGAGAAGGAGCGACGGCCAACAGTGGTTTGTTTGAATCTGGGTGTTCGAAAGCACAAAGTATCTGCGGCTGAACGAAGGGAACGGGATGGAGTGTACAGGTGAAGACAGTTACAGAGATAAGAGGGTGCAGATTTGTGGAGACATTTGAAACAGAGGGTATTGATTTTATACTCCAGTCTTTGTGAGACAGGCAGCCAGTGAAGAGATCGCAGAAGAGGAGTGATGTGTTCAGATTTTTTTTTCTTAGGACCAGTCGAGCTGCAGAGTTTTGTATGCGTTGAAGAGAGTGGATAGATGATGCTGGTAGGCCAGAAGAAGAGTGAGGAGGGAGATTTTTCCTGCATCAGAAGCAAGTAGAAGTGTATCTAAAGTGTGGACTAGGGTGGTTTCGGTGCTGTGGTTGGGGCGATAGGCAGATTGAAAAGTGGGAAGGAGATCATTGGAATGAAGGTGACTGTTGAGCTGTTTGAGAACGTAGTGTAGTGTAGTGTAGTGAAGTGCAGTGTAATGTAGTGTAGTGTAGTGTAGTGTAGTGTAGTGTAGTGTAGTGCAGTGTAATGTAGTGTAGTGTAGTGTAGTGCAGTGTAAAGTAGTGTAGTGTAGTGTAGTGTAGTGCAGTGTAGTGAGTGTAGTGTAGCGTAGTATCGTGTAATCCAGTGCAGTGTAATGTAGTGTAGTGTAGTGAATTGCAGTGTAATGTAGTGTAATGCAGTGTAGTGTGGTGTAGTGCAGTGTAGTGTAGTGTAGTGTAGTGTAGTGCAGTGTAGTGTAGTGTTATGTAGCATAGTGTAGTGTAGTGTGGTGTAGTGTAATGCAATGAAGCGTAGTGTAACGTAGTGTATTGTAGTGTAGTGTAATGTAGCGTAGTGTAATATAGGGTAGTGTAATGCAGTGTAGTATAGTGTAGTGTAATGTAGCGTTGTGTAGTGAAGTGTAATGCAGTGTAGTATAGTGTAGTGTAATGTAGCGTTGTGTAGTGAAGTGTAATGTAGTGTAGTGTAGTGTAGTGCAGTGTAGAGTAGTGTAGTGCAGTGTAGTGTAGTGTAGTGTAGTGCAGTGTAGTGCAGTGTAGTGTGGTATAGTGTAGTATAGTGCAGTGCAGTGTAGTGTTGTGTTGTGTTGTGAAGTGCAGTGTAGTGCAGAGTAGTGCAGTGTAGTGTAGTATAGTGCAGTGTAGTGTAGTGTAGCGAAGAGTAGTGCAGTGCAGTGAAGTGTATTGTAATTTGGTGTAGTGTAAGCAGTATTGTGTAGTGTGGTGCAGTTTAGTGTAGTGTAATGTAGCGTAGTGTAGTGCTGTGTAGTGTAATCCAGTGTACCATAGTATAGTGTAGTGTAGTGTAGTGCAGTGTAGTGTAGTGCAGTGTAGTGCAGTGTAGTGTAGAGTAGTGTAGTGCAGTGTAGTGCAGAGTAGTGTAGTGTAGTGCAGTGTAGTGTAGTGCAGTGTAGTGCAGTGTAGTGTAGTGTAGTGCAGTGTAGTGCAGACAGTGTAGTGTAGTGCAGTGTAGTGTAATGTAGTGAAGTGTAGTGTAGTGTAATGTAGTGTAGTATATTTTATTTTTTAAAATTTATTTTTATTATTTTATATCGAGGATAATGGAATAAGCACTTATATGCTTTTTTACATCCTGTCCCCGTGTGTATGCGGTTCTGTAAATTTTGTCATCTGTTCCCACAGGTACACAATGGCCTATTCCTACCAAAAGCGGAACAGGATTTAACTTGTGAGCAAGATGTTCTGCGTGCAACACAATACACACACAACATACACACAAACAACACACCCACAAAACACAACCCCAAAACAAACACACACACAAATACACAACACCAACAACAACACACAACAAAAAACACACACAACACAACACACAACGCACACAACACAACACAACACACACAAAACACACACACACACACACAACACACACACAACAACACAACACAACCACACAAACACACCCCAACACAACACACAAACCACAACACACAACACACACACCAAACAACCACAACACAACACACACACAAAAAACAACACACAAAACACACAAAACACACAACACACACAACACACACAACACAACACACAAACACAACACAAAACACACAACACACAACCACACAACGCACACAACACAAAACACACACACACACACAAACAACACACACACCACACACAACACACACACAACACACACAAACCACACACACACAAACACACAACACACAAACACACAACACACACAACACACACACAACACACACAAAATACACATACAAAACACACACACAACACACACACAACACACACACACAACAACACACAACACACACACACAACCACACACAACACACACACACAAAACCACAACACAACACAACACACACACAAACACACACACAAAAAACACACACAACCACACACAAAAAACACACACCCACAACAACACAACACACACACACACACACACAACTAACACACACACAACACACACAACACCACACACAACACACACACACCAAAAACACACAACACCCACACACAACACACACACACAACAACACACACAACACACAAACACACCACACACACAACACACACCACACACACACGACAACACACACACAACACACACACACAACACACACACACACACACAACACCACACACAACACACAAACACACACCACAAAACACCCACACACACCAACACACAACACAACACACAACACACACACACACACCACACACAAACAACACACAACACAACACACAACATACACAACACACACACCAACACACAAAAACACACAACACAACACACACAACACACAACACACACAACACAAAAAACACACACAACACACACAAACACACACACAACACACACACACAACACACACACAAAAACACACAACACACACACACAACAACACACCCCAACACACACACAACCACACACACAAAAAACACACAACACACACACACACACACACACACACACACACACACACAGCAGACCCCATGCTGGGGGGATGGATCGTCATTAAATATTCATGTGGCCTTTGGCATGGAGTCCATGTCTGATCGCTGATTGGCTGCTGCCCTCTTTGCTTTGCCGGAATCTGAACCGCCACACACAGGTAGAAAGAACCCCGGTGGTGGGTTTCTGATCATGGGTTCTGCCACAGTGGGCTTTGTTAAAGAAGTGTGCCTGCGTGTGTGTGTGTGTG
>CM054165.1:506897-511897 GCA_028751875.1 Rapana venosa | reverse complement strand
TCTTCTGGCCTGTCTGTCTTCTGGCCTGTCTGTTTCCTGGCCTGTCTGTCTCCTGGCCTGTCTGTCTCCTGGCCTGTCTGTCTCCTGGCCTGTCTGTCTTCTGGCCTGTCTGTCTCCTGGCCTGTCTGTCTCCTGGCCTGGCTGTCTTCTGGCCTGTCTGTCTCCTGGCCTGTCTGTCTCCTGGCCTGTCTGTCTCCTGGCCTGGCTGTCTTCTGGCCTGTCTGTCTCCTGGCCTGTGTGTCTCCTGGCCTGTCTGCCTCCTGGCCTGTGTGCTGTCTGTCTGTCTCCTGGCCTGTGTGCTGTCTGTCTGTCTTCTGGCCTGTGTGCTGTCTGTCTCCTGGCCTGTGTGCTGTCTGTCTTCTGGCCTGTGTGCTGTCTGTCTCCTGGCCTGTGTGCTGTCTGTCTCCTGGCCTGTCTGTCTTCTGGCCTGTGTGCTGTCTGTCTGTCTTCTGGCCTGTGTGCTGTGTGTCTGTCTCCTGGCCTGTGTGCTGTCTGTCTGTCTTCTGGCCTGTGTGCTGTCTGTCTGTCTTCTGGCCTGTGTGCTGTCTGTCTTCTGGCCTGTGTGCTGTCTGTCTGTCTCCTGGCCTGTGTGCTGTCTCCTGGCCTGTGTGCTGTCTCCTGGCCTGTGTGCTGTCTGTCTGTCTTCTGGCCGGTGTGCTGTCTCCTGGCCTGTGTGCTGTCTGTCTTCTGGCCTGTATGCTGTCTGTCTCCTGGCCTGTGTGCTGTCTGTCTTCTGGCCTGTATGCTGTCTGTCTCCTGGCCTGTGTGCTGTCTGTCTTCTGGCCTGTATGCTGTCTGTCTTCTGGCCTGTGTGCTGTCTGTCTTCTGGCCTGTGTGCTGTCTGTCTCCTGGCCTGTGTGCTGTCTGTCTGTTTCCTGGCCTGTGTGCTGTCTGTCTCCTGGCCTGTGTGCTGTCTGTCTGTCTCCTGGCCTGTGTGCTGTCTGTCTGTCTTCTGGCCTGTGTGCTGTCTGTCTGTCTCCTGGCCTGTGTGCTGTCTGTCTCCTGGCCTGTGTGCTGTCTGTCTCCTGGCCTGTGTGCTGTCTGTCTCCTGGCCTGTGTGCTGTCTGTCTCCTGGCCTGTGTGCTGTCTGTCTGTCTTCTGGTCTGTGTGCTGTCAGTCTGTCTCCTGGCCTGTGTGCTGTCTGTCTGTCTTCTGGCCTGTGTGCTGTCTGTCTGTCTCCTGGCCTGTGTGCTGTCTCCTGGCCTGTGTGCTGTCTGTCTCCTGGCCTATGTGCTGTCTGTCTTCTGGCCTGTGTGCTGTCTGTCTCCTGGCCTGTGTGCTGTCTGTCTGTTTCCTGGCCTGTGTGCTGTCTGTCTCCTGGCCTGTGTGCTGTCTGTCTGTCTCCTGGCCTGTGTGCTGTCTGTCTGTCTCCTGGCCTGTGTGCTGTCTGTCTCCTGGCCTGTGTGCTGTCTGTCTCCTGGCCTGTGTGCTGTCTGTCTCCTGGCCTGTGTGCTGTCTGTCTGTCTTCTGGCCTGTGTGCTGTCAGTCTGTCTCCTGGCCTGTCTGTCTTCTGGCCTGTGTGCTGTCTGTCTGTCTCCTGGCCTGTGTGCTGTCTGTCTGTCTCCTGGCCTGTGTGCTGTCTGTCTTCTGGTCTGTGTGCTGTCTGTCTTCTGGTCTGTGTGCTGTCTGTCTCCTGGCCTGTCTGTCTCCTGGCCTGTCTGTCTCCTGGCCTGTCTGTCTCCTGGCCTGTGTGCTGTCTGTCTGTCTTCTGGCCTGTGTGCTGTCTGTCTCCTGGCCTGTTTGTCTTCTGGCCTGTCTGTCTCCTGGCCTGTCTGTCTCCTGGCCTGGCTGTCTTCTGGCCTGTGTGCTGTCTGTCTGTCTCCTGGCCTGTGTGCTGTCTGTCTGTCTTCTGGCCTGTGTGCTGTCTGTCTGTCTTCTGGCCTGTGTGCTGTCTGTCTCCTGGCCTGTGTGCTGTCTGTCTTCTGGCCTGTGTGCTGTCTGTCTTCTGGCTTGTGTGCTGTCTGTCTTCTGGCCTTTGTGCTGTCTGTCTGTCTCCTGGCCTGTGTGCTGTCTGTCTGTCTCCTGGCCTGTGTGCTGTCTGTCTTCTGGCCTGTGTGCTGTCTGTCTGTCTCCTGGCCTGTGTGCTGTCTGTCTTCTGGCCTGTGTGCTGTCTGTCTGTCTCCTGGCCTGTGTGCTGTCTGTCTTCTGGCCTGTCTGTCTCCTGGCCTGTCTGTCTCCTGGCCTGTCTGTCTCCTGGCCTGTCTGCCTGCTGGCCTGTCTGTCTCCTGGCCTGTCTGCCTGCTGGCCTGTCTGTCTCCTGGCCTGTCTGTCTCCTGGCCTGTCTGTCTTCTGGCCTGTCCGTCTTCTGGCCTGTGTGCTGTCTGTCTCCTGGCCTGTGTGCTGTCTGTCTGTCTTCTGGCCTGTGTGCTGTCTGTCTGTCTTCTGGCCTGTGTCCTGTCTGTCTCCTGGCCTGTGTGCTGTCTGTCTGTCTCCTGGCCTGTGTGCTGTCTGTCTGTCTCCTGGCCTGTGTGCTGTCTGTCTCCTGGCCTGTGTGCTGTCTTCTGGCCTGTGTGCTGTCTGTCTCCTGGCCTGTGTGCTGTCTGTCTTCTGGCCTGTGTGCTGTCTGTCTTCTGGCCTGTGTGCTGTCTGTCTTCTGGCCTGTGTGCTGTCTGTCTCCTGGCCTGTGTGCTGTCTGTCTGTCTGTCTCCTGGCCTGTGTGCTGTCTGTCTCCTGGCCTGTGTGCTGTCTGATATGCTGTCTCTGGGCTTTAATGAAGGAATTTAATGGAGGAATTAATTTTGTTCATCTTGGCCCTGATATTCTGTCTTTGGGCTTTATTGATTATTGTTTGTATGCAATACAGTACAGTACAATACAATACAATACAGTACAACACAGCATAATACAGCACAATACAACCCAATACATCACAATATAATACATTCATCATCATCAGACCCGTGACCTTGGCGGTCGTGGAGGAGACACGAAAGACGATGCCGTGGTAAGCCTCCTCCATCCATCTCGGTCCTCGGCTCTGCGCAGTAGTGCTGAGTCATTCATCCTGGTCCATTCTCTGATATTGTCCATCCATGACTTGTTCTGTCTTCCCCTCCTTCTGCCACCTTCGAGTGTTCCCTGCAGTACTGTTTTGGGCAGAGTGTTGTGGCGGGTGACGTGGCCGAACCATGTCAGCTTTTTCTTCTTGACGATGGTGAGAAGGGGTTCCTGTGGACCTGCCAGCCGTGTTATTTGACTCTTGACAAATTCGTTGGTCTTTCGTTCTCTCCAGGATATGCCCAGTAGTTTTCTATGGCATTTTGTTTCGAATGACTGGATTCGCTTTGCTGTTTCAGCAGTCAATGTCCAGGTTTCACTTCCGTACAGCAGGATCGACTGAATTAGGGCTTTGTAGAGCTTTAGTTTGATTGGGAAACTGATCCCTTTACTTTTCCGTATGGTGGTGAGTTTTGTCATGGAAGATGTTGCCATGGCTAGTCTGACTTTGATTTCTGTCGTCGATCGCCCGTCCTTTGGGAGTGTAGCGCCAAGGTATTTAAAAGCGTCTACCTCCTCCAGTTGTTGGCCGTTCATGTAAATTTTAGCGGTGGCATTGCTCGTGCTGTTCACAAGTACTTTACTTTTCTCCGAGCTCACCTCCATCCCATATGCTCCAGCTCTGTTCTCAAGTCTGGTCATAAGATCTTGCAGCTCTGTGTTACTTCCGCCCATGAGGTCAATGTCATCGGCAAACCGTAAGTTGTTGAGGGGTCTGCCGCCAATGGAGATGGTAGGGTGGAAGTCATGGAGGGTCTCTCTCATGATGTTTTCCAAGAACAGATTGAACAGGACTGGAGATAACAGGCATCCTTGTCGGACCCCAACTGTGGTTTTGAAGTAGTCTCCGACCTGATTGTTCAGAAGGACTGCACTGCTTGCAGTGTTGTATAGTGCTTGAATGGTTTGCACTAGTTTGCACACATAATACATTACAACACAATAAAATACAACACGAAACAGTATAACACAATACAACCAAATACAATACAACACAACACTTCATAATTCAACGCAACACAATACAGTACAACACAATGCAACACAATACAACACAACTGAATAAAGTACAACACAATACAATACAGTAAAATACATAGAACACAATACTATACAGAATACCACAGTAAAACAATGCAATACAGTACAACACAATACAACACAATATAATACAGTACAACACAATACAATACAACAAAATAAATGCAATGCAATACTATACAATGCAATGCAAAGCCATGCAATATGTTGCCATGCGGCACACTCCAATACACTACACTGCAAAACAGTGCACTGCACTGCAATGCAATGCAATATGATACAACACATCACAACAAAACATTGCTAAAGCTTCCTTGAAATGTTTAATCACAAAATTAAAGAATACTCATCAATACAGAATCAAACAGTAAAGAAAGGTCGGAGAGAGAGAGAGAGAGAGAGAGGAGAGAGAGAGAGAGAGAGAGAGAGAGAGAGAAACAGACAAACAGAGAGACAGAGACAGACACGGAGAGACAGAAACAGAAAGAATCAGAAAATTGCAGGCAGAAAGACAAAGACATACAGAGAATGCAGGGAAAAGAAGCACACAGACAGACAGACAGACACAGGCAGACAAACAGGCAGCCAGGCAGGCAGGCAGACAGGCAGACAGACAGACAGGCAGATAGACAGACAGGCAGACAGGAAGACAGACAGGAAGACAGACAGACAGACAGGCAAATAGACAGAAAGACAGGCAAACAGACAGAAAGACAGGCAAACAGGCAGACAGACGACAGACAAACAGACGACAGACAGGCAAACAGACAGACAGACAGGCAAACAGACAGACAGACAGGCACAAGCAGACAGATACAATGACAAAGACACAGAGAATGCAGCAAAAAGAAGCACATTGACAGGCAGACAGACAGTCAGACAGACAGAGGACAGACAGACAGACAGAGGACAGAGAGAGAGAGAGAGAGAGAGAGAGAGAGAGAGAGAGAGAGAGAGAGAGA
>CM054165.1:489522-506397 GCA_028751875.1 Rapana venosa | reverse complement strand
CAAAAACAAAAAAGGCAGAAAGAAACACAATCCTTCAGGGGACAAAAAAACACAAACCACTGAGCGCAGCAGCAACACCTCCTTCATGGACAACAAAAAACAACAACAAAAACAGAGTGGCAGCAGCAAACATCTTCATGGACAAGAAGGCAGCAGGGAGGAAGGCCTAAAGGGACTTTTCTCCTCCTGCTCCTACACACAGGAGGAGGTGAGGGGGAGGGAGGGAGGAGGGAGGGAGGAGGGAGGAGGGAGGGAGGGGGGAGGGAGTGGAGGGAGTGGAGGGAGGGAGGAGGGAGTGGAGGAGGGAGGGAGGGAGGGTGAGGGAGGGAGGGAGGGAGGGAGTGGGAGGGAGGGAGTGGAGGGTGGAGGGAGGGGGAGTGGAGGGATGGAGGATGGGAGGAGGGGGGAGGGGAGGGAGTGGAGGGTGTGGAGGGGGAGGGAGGGAGGAGAGGGAGTGGATGGAGTGGAGGAGAGGGGGGAGGGAGGGAGGGAGGAGGGAGGGAGGGAGGGAGTGGAGAGCGGCAGTGTGACCTGGCCTTTCTCCTTCAAGACAAGCACTGCACAGAGCTCCCACCCTCCTCCCCGATGATGGAGACAGGTGACAGATGACAGGTGACAGGTGACAGGTCATTTGGCAAAACCCACTTGCTTCCAGGGACACCATGTTCCCACTCAAGAAGGCAGCCTCCTCTGGTGGTTGGGATCATCCAGCATTCCTGCTCCGATGTAGCTGGCGATGTTTGTTTGTGTTTGCTTTCCACAAATTGAAAGGGATGAAACTTGTTGCTTTTCAACAGAACACTTGGGGCTGCTGCGGATGAGGAGGGAACCCGTTGGGGGAAGATTTCACTCTAAAGAGAAAACAGTAAGGGAGAGAAATCCATCCCTCGCTCTTCCTACTAAAGTGACTTTGCACAGGTATAATTATGACAACAGAGCTACTACTCTTGTTAAAAGCGTAATTATTCCACACAGAGCATGTACTAGAATATCGATAGTTACCTGTGTAAAAGTCAGAATTTAACTTTCTTTAAAAATCCACGAAAGGGAATGTGTCTGTCTGTCTGCAAGTCTGTCTGAGTTTCTATCTTCCACCTGTCTGTCTGCCTGTCTGTCTTCCATCTGTTTGTATGAATTCCATCTGTCTCTGTCTATCTTCCATCTGTCTCTGTCTTCCATCTGTCTCTGTCTTTCTATCTTCCATCTGTCTCTGTCTTTCTGTCTTCCATCTCTCTGTCTTCCATCTTCTCTATCTTCCATCTGAATCTGTCTGTCTGTCTTCCATCTGTCTCTATCTTCCATCTGTATCTGTCTGTCTGTCATCCTCGTCTCTGTTTTCTTCTCATCTCTGTCTGTCTTCCATCCG
Source organism: Rapana venosa (assembly GCA_028751875.1). NCBI lineage: Eukaryota > Metazoa > Mollusca > Gastropoda > Neogastropoda > Muricidae > Rapana > Rapana venosa. The sequence continues at coordinate 505,031 of CM054165.1, read as the reverse complement.
TCTCGTCTTCCATTGTATCTGTCTGTCTTCATTCGTCTCTGTTTTATCTGTCTTCTGTCTGTCTTCCTTCCTCTGTCTCTGCTTTGGTACATCCTTGTCTTGTCTCTGTCGCTTGTCTCTGTTCTCTCTGTCTCTCTCTCTCTCTCTCTCTCTCCTCCTCCTCCTCCTCCTCCTCCTCCTCCTCCTCCTCATTTCTCTTTTTTCTTCTTGCTAAAGGGAAAAACGACAAGGTTTTTTCGCTTCCTGCTTTTTGACGACAATTTATCTGACAACTCGGAATATGGCCAAGGGAGAGGAAAGAGAAGCCAATGAATGGGCTGCAAATTGCCACGTGATTAGGACGTCCCGCGGAATTACCCAAGACGAGGGGGAAACCAAACACTCCGCCCGTAATTTACACGAGCCGCGCATGCGCTTGCACGTGATGCAGTCTGTTTTTTCTTCTGCTGTTTTATCTCCCCGCCTCTTCCTCTTTCACCGCGGCGACGGTGCACAGACATTGTTTTCCACAACTACAACTGCTTCAGGGCTTGTCCAAACCCCCCCCCCCCCCCCCCCCCCTAATTTTTCTTTCTTTCATTGTAGAGAGATGGGGGGTGGGGGGTGGATTGAAGAGAGGGGATGTATGATGGGTGAAAAGACTGGAGGGGGAAGTAGGTAGGGGGGGGGGGGGAGGGAAGGTAAAGATGATGATGATAGCTGTGAGAGAGGAGGCAGGTATAGATGCTAGGTTGGAAGTTTGCCAATTTTGCTAGAAGTGGCTGTCTGCCTCTGTCTCTCTCTGTGTCTCTGTCACTGTTTCTCTCTCTCTCTTAGCATGCGGGGAACATGCTATCACCCAATTTAAAGTCCCCTCCCCCAAACTAGAGAGGTTTTCCAAAAAACATTCCTATCCCATTCAAAACATTAGTAGACCTTTAAAAAGCATTCTACACCAATACTTCTAGATTTCATTAAACAATTATTCATACATGTCCAAAATCAGTTGTCGTGCTTTTCGATGTGGGGATCCTCCCTCTTTACCGAGATATGTCTGTGCATTCATAAAGCAGATTCCATTCCTTTTCCTAGCAAACCTGCCAGCATCTCCAGGTAGCCCAGCTAGCGGCTGTGTCCAGCGGTGTTGCTTCATTCAGCAAGGTGTGTGTGACCATGCTACATATAAGGGAAACTATGAGTCTGTGTCTGAATACTTACTGGTCAGGTTTAGTTGAACAGCTTGTTAAGCTGTTTGTAACATATTGCCTATGACTGTTTCTGCAATACTGACCTTTTCAATGTTGATATCATAACATAGAACTTCTTATCTTAAGTAAAACTGCGGTAGTTATTTGAATAAATGTATGATTACTTATTGGACTTTGTTGCTGTTGTTGTTTGTTTTTGCATAGGCAATAATTATGAAATCTATTCCATATAGAATGAAAGGATTTCCATACAAATGGTACTTCATGTGATGGCGTTTACTTACTTATTATCTGCTTTTTCTGTCTCTATTCCGGGAGATATGTTGAAGAATATTGACAGTTTTATAATTATGGTTTGAATTCTATATAGTATTTTTTTATCATTGGTGTTGCTTTTGTTTTATTTTATATTCCTGTATTATTCCTAATATTTTTATGTGTGTTGCTCTTCAGACATTTAACCATTTGCATAATGCTGTGTTTCCTGTGTATTGAGTGCGCGAGCGCACGTTCGTGTGTGTGTGTGTGTGTGCGTGCATATGTGTGTGTTTGCTCCCACTGGCGCATGCATGCCCCATTTGCATCATTGTTGATGGGTTCGCCATGCCTTGAGTGGAACAGGTTTGTTGTTATTGTTTGTTGTTCTTAGTGTGATATTTGTGATCTTTTGCTTTTTGTTGTTGTTTGTTATTTGGTGTGTTTGGTTTTAGTTTGTTGTTGTTATTACTGTTTTATGAGTGTGGTTTGTGTTATTGATTTTGTGGTGTTTGTTGCAGTTGTTGTTGTCTGATTTGCTCCTACTATAATTATAATCTTGTTGTGCCTTCTAAATGGCTTCGTGTATCGGTTGTTGGTGCCATGAAGGGATCTGGTGTTTCTTCTTCTTCTTCTTCTTCTTCATGGTATTCTGGCCAAACTGTAGAGGATTTCGATATGTGTACGTATTATGTATGTAGGTGAGGGTGCACGTGAGACTGTGCGTGTGTATAGATGTGTGTGTGTGTGTGTGTGTGTGTGTGTGTGTGTGTGTGTGTGTGTGTGTGTGTGTGTTTGATCGCATTTTACAAACATGCCCCTATCTGTTTGTTTTGAATAATTGGGTTTGATTTTTGTCATTTTTATATCATAGATTTGTTAATTGTTTAAAAGGATTTTTCTTCTTTGATAATATGAAAACTCTGTCTCTCTGTCTCTGCCTGTCTGTCTCTTATTTTTAATTCTGAGACATCAGTATATTGTCTGTCAGACCTTGTGTGAAAACAGCTTAAGCTCACAATACTTTGGAGAAAAGGAACATACATGAAAACAAAATGGAGTGTACAGAAACAAGTCATTAACAGTAACAGTAGTAAAAAAAACACACACAAAAAAACCAACCAACCTGGTTATAGCCTATGTGGACTCCGTTCATTGACCAGATAGATAACAATTTTCATTCAGCATTTGGTAGTAGAATCTACATGTCTGTGTTGCACGGTGCTGGTTTCTTTTCAATGTGTCTTGATCTTAAAGTCATGTGGGTTTCAACAGTCCATGCCAATTGTTCTATTCCTGAATTATGGGATATGTGACACCGCGCCACAAAATGATTCACATTGCACCAGAGGTCAGTGTTTAGTTATTGACATGTCAGTCATCTGCAATGAAAACAACATCGGACGATTCTATAAAAAGTTATGACAAATTCAAACGATACACTGCAGGACATGACAAAAGGAGAAGTTGACAAGTTTAGCATTGTAACTAGAAGTCAGAATGAGGCCTTGGGTGTTTTGAAAACACGTTTAAAGGCAAAAGGAGAAAAAAAAGCGCGTCTTTATACTTTGTTACAAGGTAGAAGAAAGCTTATAGTTTTATAATCCATCAAAATCTCAAAACCAACAACCTGACCCCCACCTGCCTAAAATAACTCCTAGCGGAAAAGTGGGTCAGGTGCTAAGCGTCTCATTTCGTGGTGGAGCGTCACATGATTATTGTATGTTTGAAAATGATCAACATGCTCCTGTATTATTCTACCCGTTTTCCGTTTAGTTGTATTGTGGCCTAAGGCCTAAGAACTATAGACCTGTTTCCAACCTACCTTTTATCTCTAAAGTCCTTGAAAAAGTAGTTCTAAAACAGCTCAACCACCACCTTCTCTCCAACAGTCTCCTTCCTGCGTTTCAGTCTGCCTATCGCGTCAACCACAACACTGAAACTACCCTTGCTTACACCTTAAACACACTTCTACTCGCTTCTGACTCAGGGAAAATCTCTCCTCTTACTCTACTCGACTTATCTGCAGCCTTTGACACTATTGACCACTCTATTCTTCTCTCCCGTCTTCAAAAAACATTTGGTGTTACTGGTACAACCCTTACCTGGTTTAGCTCATACCTGACTGACCGATTCCAGACAGTCACAGTAAACAAGATTCAGTCAGTACCTGCCAGATTGGAATGTGGAGTTCCACAGGGATCTGTTTTGGGCCCTGTTCTTTCCACCCTCTACACTGCTCCACTGTCACATATAATTAACCGCCATCAGATCAACCATCATTTTTATGCAGATGACTCAGATTCTAAGCAGCGAAACTCCTGAAAATCTGCCTTCTCTCTTTACAAATATGGTCCATTGCTTTCAAGATATCCAAAATTGGATGATACAGAACAACTTACAGCTAAATGCAGATAAAACGGAAACCATGCTTGTAGGGACCAAACACAAACTCTCTTCCATCACAACAGCTTCAATACAAATTGGCAATGCATCAGTCCCTTTATCCACTGCTGTAAAGTATCTAGGGGTCATTATTGACAACACACTCTCTATGCAAAAATTCATCACCCAAACCTGCCAGTCCTGCTACCATCAATTACAGCGTATTAGTGCAATTCGAAAGTACCTGTCCACAGATGCAACATCCAAACTTGTTGCGTCTCATTCTTTCACGACTGGACTATTGCAATTCTCAGTTGGCTGGTCTGCCAGCATCATCTATCCACTCCCTTCAACGTATACAAAACTCTGCAGCTGGACTAATCCTCAGAAAGAAAAAAATCTGAGCACATTACCCCTCTCTTGCGATCTCTCCACTGGCTGCCTGTGCCACAAAGAGTAAACTATAAGATCAGTACCCTCTGTTACAAATGTCTCCACAAAACAGCACCCGCCTACCTCAGTGAATGTCTTCACCTGTACACTCCTTCTCGTTCTCTCCGCTCTGCTGCAGATACCTTGTCCTTACGAATACCTAGATTCAACCAATCCACCATCGGCCGTCACTCTTTCTCAATTTCTGGTCCATTGATGTGGAATGATCTCCCCCTCTCTCTCTCCACCAAAAGCCTTCTTATGACACTTTTAAATCCAGTCTCAAGACATATTTGTTTCAAACCTAAGATTTTCCTCTCCTGCTTCATCTCATAGTTTTTCCCTGCCTTCAACAGCCAAGATTCTATTGCCCTGCCAGGGGGTGTGACCCCTCTGTGTGTGTGTGTGTGTGTGTGTGCGTGCGTGCACATTTTGACTTGATGGAACTATTACTTGTTACTGGTTATATGACTGTGTAAGAATGAGTTGAATGCAAGCCCTTTGATTTGTCTCTGCAAGATATAGCGCTATATAAATTCCATTTATTATTATTATTATTATTTAAGGCCGAAGTGCCATTAAATCATTTCAGAGTTCAGAGTTCTCTCTCTCTCTCTCTCTCTCTTCTCTCTCTCTCTCTCTCTCTCTCTCTCTCTCTCTCTCTCTCTCTCTCCCCTCTCTCTCTCTCCCTTCGTACACACACACACACACATACACACACACACACACACACACACACACACACACACACATAGGCACGCACGAACGCCCCTACGAATGCATGCTTTCACGCACTTGCACGCATGTGCACACAGACAAACAGATTAAAACAACATATCTTCAGGCAGGCAGACAGACAAGCAGGCAGACAAGCAGGCAGACAGAGGAAAATCACAGACGCCCCTAACTTCACTATCCCCCTTCCCCTCTCCCCCAGTACACAGCGCTGCTATCCCCACTCACACCCCCACCCCACTTCCTCCTCCAGCATACACCCACCACACCACACCACACCATAACACCACACACACACACACACACACACACACACACACACACACACACACCACACACACACACACACACACACACACACGCAACACACACACCATTCACACACACACAAACACCACACCACACACCACACACAACACACACACACACAGACACACACACACACACACAAAACACACACACACACACACCACACACACACACACACACACACACAACACACACACCATACACACACACACACACACGCACACACCATACACACACACACACACCATACACACACACACTTCACTCTCTCTCTCTTCTCTCTCTCTCTCTCTCTCTCTCTCTCTCTCTCTCTCTCTCTCTCTCTCTCTCTCTCTCTCTCTCTTCTCTTTCCCCAAATACATTAATCAGCACGGATTTGAACTCTCGGAGCGGAAATCTCAGAGGAGCTCTGGGAAGCTTCGGCAGGCAAGCAGAGAAATCACCTCGCCGACATCTTCTACGAGGTTAGGGACCCGGCTGACCCCACGCCGCCATCTCCTCTTGGCCCCGCCATGTTTTCGCGCCCCCAATAATCAGATTACGCCATCTTGAATTGGCGGCAAGTGGGATGAGGGCCGGTGAATTTCAGCCAATGGGGACCTGAGGGTTGCGGATCAGTTTCCACCAATCGCTGACGAGAACGGTGGTTAATGCTGGACTGGCATCAAGGTAGTGGCCATGTGTGACGGCAGAAAGAAAGAAGAAGAAAATACAGACAGACAGACAGACAGATAGATCTGAAAGAAGAAGACGAAGGAAAACAGAGGAAAAAGAGAAAGAAGCAAAGAAAGAAAGAAAGAGGAAGAAATACAAAGACGAAGAATTGTGAAGAAGAAGAATTGTGCGAGAAGAAGTTCTAAGAAGAAGAATAAAGAAGAATGCACATAAGAAGAAGAAGAAGAAGAGAAGAAGAAGAAGAAGAAGAAGAAGAGAAGAAGAAGAAGAAGAAGAAGAAGAATGCACAGAAGAAGAAGAAGAATCGCGAGGAAGAAGAATTGCGTAGAAAAAAGAATTGCGTAGAAAAAAGAATTGCGAAGAAGAAATGAGAAAAGAATGCGAAGAAGAAAGAAGAAAAGAGAGAAAAGAGAAACAACGAACAGAAGAACAGATGAGCAAAGAGTAGAGTGGACAGTTTTGAATGTGCGGCGAGCAAGGTGGACTAAGAAGAATGCAAAGAAGAAGGAGGAGGAGGAGAAAGACGTGAAACTACGAGACAGAAGTAAACACGATGAGCAAACAGCTGTAGGTGTGGTGTGGCTGGCTTTTGGATTGGTTGGCTGGCTGACTGGCTGGCTGGCTCCTGTCTAGTAATGATTTAGAGACAACAAGGCGTGGTCCCCTATCGATACTTACATCACTCTGGTGTCTGGTTAATTAAAAAAACACCCCAAAAGCTGTCCCTGGGGAAATCCAAATTTGTACGATGCACCAGGTACAAAGGAGCCATGCCTTCATTGAACAAGTTTATAATACAACATCATCTTAATATGGCCACGACGTCTTTCTTTCAAAGACGTGATCCCAGAGCTGCAGCAGCAGCAACAACAACAACAAAAAAACAAAAAGAATAGTAGCAGCAGCAACAATGGCAGCAGCAGCAACAATGGGAGCAGCAGCAACAGCAGTAGCAGCAGCAGCAGCAGCAGCAGCAGCAGCAGCAGGAGTAGTAGTAGTAGTAGAAGTAGCAGCAGCAGCAGCAGCAGTAGTAGTGGTAGTAGCAGCAGCAGCAGCAGCAGCAGCAGCAGCAGCAGCAGCAGCAGCAGCAGCAGCAGTTGTAGTAGTAGTAGCAGTAGCAGCAGTAGTAGTAGTTGTAGTAGTAGTAGCAGCAGCAGCAGCAGCAGTAGTAGTAGTAGTAGTAGTCGTAGTAGTAGTAGTAGAGTAGCAGTAGCAGCAGCAGCAGCAGTAGCAGTAGCAGCAGCAGTAGCAGCAGTAGCAGCAGCAGCAGCAGCAGTAGTAGTAGTAGTAGAGTGGAAGTAGCAGTAGCAGCAGCAGTATCATAAGTAGTCACTGACATGCTTTCAATTCTTGGTTACACTCGTGTCATAGCCACGATCTTAACCAGACTTGTGTTTTGGTTCTCAAGGCAGAAAGAGTCTGTCATTCAGTCTGCCATTCAGTCAGTCAGTCTGTCATTCAGTCAGCCAGTCAGTCAGTCAGTCTGTCACTCAGTCAGTAAGTCTATCAGTCAGTCAGCATATCAGTCAGCCAGTCAGTCAGTCAGTCAATCAGTCTGTCAGTCAGCATATCAGTCTATCAGTCAGTTTGTCATTCAGTCAGTCAGTTTGTCAGTCAGTCTGTCAGTCAGCATATCAGTCTAACAGTCAGTCTGTCAGTCAGTCTATCAGTCTGTCAGTCAGTCTATCAGTCAGTAATCAGTCAGTCAATCAGTCAGTCAGTCAGTCAATCAGTGTATACCTATACCTCTCTGAGCGTGGTCATTCTTGTGTGCAGAAGAAGAAGAAGGGAAGCAGAAGGCTGCCTGTGAGGCAGGGCCAGCACTGGACACTGAACACTGGACAGAACCCACCACCACCACAGGCCTGGCAGAGCAGAGAGAAGAAGGCATAACAACAACAACATAGAAAGACAGGGACAGAAGCTTGTTGTTACTGTTGTTATTGCTGTTGTTGTTGTTGTTGTTGCTGCTGTTGTTGTTGTTGCTGTTTTTGTTGTTGCCGTTGTTGTTGTTGCTGTTGTTGTTGCTGTTGTTGTTGTTGGTGTTGTTGTTGTTGTTGCTGTTGTTGTTGTTGCTGTTGTTGTTGTTGCTGCTGTTGGTGTTGTTGTTGTTGTTGCTGCTGCTGTTGTTGTTGTTGTTATTGCTGTTGTTGTTGTTGTTGTTGCTGGTGTTGTTGTTGTTGTTGTTTGTTGCTACAGCTGTTGTCGTTGTTGCTGTTGTTGTTGTTGCTGCTGCTGCTGCTGCTGTTGTTGTTGTTATTGTTGTTATTGCTGCTATTGTTGTTGTTGTTGTTGCTGCTGCTGCGTTGTTGTTGTTGTTGTTGTTGTCCTCTTCTTCTTCTTCTTCTTCTTCTTCTTCTTCTTCTCCTTTCTTCTTTTTCTTCTTCTTCTTCTTCTTCTTCTTCTTCTTCTTCTTCTTCTTCTTCTTCTCTTCTTCTTCTTTCTTCTCTCTTCTTCTTCTTCTTCTTCTTCTTCTACTCCTCTCTTTTCCTCCTCCTCTCTCTCTCTTCCTCCTCCTCCCCCCTCCTCCTCCTCCTCCTCCTCCTCCTCCTTCTTCTTCTTCTTCTTCTTCTTCTTCTTCTTCTTCTTCTTCTTCTTCTTCTTCTTCTTCTTCTTCTTCTTCTCCTCCTCCTCCTCCTCCTCTTCCTCTCTCCTCCTCCTCCTCTCTTCTTCTTCTTCTTCTTCTTCTTCTTCTTTCTTCTTCTTCTTCTTCTTCTTCTTCTTCTTCTTCTTCTTCTTCTTTTCTCTTCTTCTTCTTCTTCTTCTTTCTTCTTCTTCTTCCTTCTCTCTTCTCCTCTTCTCCTTCTCCTTCTCTCCTTCTTCTTCTTCTTCTTCTTCTTCTTTCTTCTTCTTCTTCTTCTTCTTCTTCTTCTTCTTCTTCTTCTTCTCCTCTCTTCTCTTCCTCCTTCCTTCTCTCTTCCTCTCTCTTCTTCTTCTTCTTTCTTCTTCTTCTTCTTCTTTCTTCTTCTTCTTCTTCTTCTTCTCTTCTTCTTCTTCTTCTTCTTCTTCTTCTTCTTCTTCTTCTTCTTCTTCTTCTTCTTCTTCTTCCTTTTTCTTCTTGTCTCTTTACTCTCTTCCCGCCTTCTTCTCTCTTCTTCTTCTTCTCTTCTCTTCTTCTTCTCGTCTTGTCTTCTCTCGTCTCTTCTTCTTCTCTCCTCTCCCCCCTCCTCCCTTTCCCTCATCTTCCCCCCCCCCCCTCTTTTCTGCTTTTTCTTTATCTCTCATTCTCTCGTTTCTGCTCTTCTTCTCCTCTCTCCTGGCCCTATGCAGTCAGGTTATAGCCGGATGGCACAGGTTTAGCAGACGGTATCACTAGCAGCACCAGCAGCCCCCCCCCCCCCCCCCCAACCCCAGCTTCTTTCCCCGCAGCTGTGCAGGTCAGGTCAGGTCAGGTCAGGTCAGGTCAGGTGTCAGAGAATACAGGACCAGCACAGACAGGAGACTGGCAGGAAGACACAAAGACCTACAGGCAAGTGGACAGGAAAGGCAGACAGGCAGACAGGTAGACAGGCAGACAGGGAGACAGGTAGACAGGCAGACAGGTATATAGGCAGTCAGGTATATAGGCAGACAGGTATATAGGAAAACAGGTATATAGGCAGACAGGTATATAGGAAAACAGGTATATAGGCAGACAGGTATATAAGAAAACAGGTATATAAGAAAACAGGTATATAGGCAGACAGGTATATAGGAAAACAGGTATATAGGCAGACAGGTATATAGGAAAACAGGTATATAGGCAGACAGGTATATAGGAAAACAGGTATATAGGAAAACAGGTATATAGGCAGACAGGTATATAGGAAAACAGGTATATAGGAAAACAGGTATTTAGGAAAACAGGTATATAGGAAAACAGGTATTTAGGAAAACAGGTATATAGGAAAACAGGTATAAAGGCAGACAGGTATATAGGCAGACAGCATATAGGAAAACAGGTATATAGGAAAACAGGTATATAGGCAGACAGGTAGACAGGCAGACAGGCAGACAGTAGACAGGTAGACAGGCAGACAGCAGACAGGTAGACAGGTAGACAGGTAGACAGGCAGACAGGTAGACAGGTAGACAGGCAGACAGGTAGACAGGTAGACAGGTAGACAGGTAGACAGGTATATAGGAAAACAGGTATATAGGCAGACAGGCAGGGTACAGGTGGACATGTAGGCAGGTGGATAGGTGGACAGGCAGACATGTAGGCAGGCGGACAGGCAGACAGGTGGACAACAGCCACTACCTGTCCTACTCCACCAGGTCACCCCTGCCCCTGACGACCTCCAGGCAGTGCAGCAGGTGTCACCCCACTTCTCCTGCACCCTGGTCACCTGGACACAACGTCCCTCCCCCCCTCAACCCCCACCCCTCCACCCTCAACCCCACCCCACCCCACATCACTCCTTTAAACAATCTAAAAAAAAAGGAACACCAGCCAGAAAAGGACTGTGTAAATCATTGTTTCCCCTTGCAAGGGAAGTCACCCATCCATCCTCAAAACAGCAGCAAGCCCAGAAAACCACCTCCCCCCACCCCTTCCCTATTTCACTCTACCCTCCACCCCTTCTTCCTCTTGAAAACAAGGAAAGCAAGGAGGGGGGGGGGAGGGTTAGGGGCCGGGGTGGGGTGGGGGGTGGAGGAGCGGTGTTGTTACTTTCCTCCCATTCAGACAAGCCAGCCAGCAAGCCTGCAAGCAAGGCAGGAGTCAAGCGGCACCCAGGCTACTGTCGCCTGTTGAAAAAAGGTAATTTGCCTTCCAGCCTGAAATAAGGACCTCCGTCTTTCTGGAAACACAGACCCAGCCAACCATCCCCCCTCTCCCCTCCCTCCCTCCCCTCCTCGCCCCCCCCCCCCTCCCCTCTCCACAAAAAAAAAAATGCAGGAAGACATCCATGATGGAGTGATTCCTGTCTACCTGACCAAAAAGACAACACGTTAGGAGAGAGAGACAGAGAGAGAGAGAGAGACAGACAGACAGACAGAGACAGAGAGAGAGACAGAGAGAGAGAGAGGGACAATTTATGCAGATAGACTAACAACACTGCACCCTGCACCTTCCCCCCCCCCCCTTCTCCCTTTCTCTCTCTCTCTCCTCTCTCTCTCTCTCTCTCTCTCTCTCTCTCTCTCTCTCTCTCTCTCTCTCTCTCAGCTGAGCTTTTTGCAGGCGTACAGTAGCGAGTACACGAGACCTCCTACGAGGAACAAAATGGCCCAACTGATACTTCGGGAACTTTCACGAGGCTTTTCCTGTAATTTGGGGCTGCGCCATGAAAGAAAATCCTCGCTAAATCTCGCGTTAACGATAGCACGCGAAGGCGTGCGCGAAAGGCAATTTCCGCCGCGCGCGCGCCGACTTCCGGCGCCAGGTTCGGCCATGATTGGCTGGCTGCTTGAAGGAAACGTCGCTTGTTGAAACTCGGCCCTGACAAAAAAAGAAAGAAAGAAAAGAAAAACAAGAAAAAGGGCGGTTTGCTCGTCTGTGAAACCAAGCGTGTTTCCACACACACACACCAGCCGAAACAATGTTACCGGTCCTGAGTTTTTCTTTCTTTCTTTGGTTTTCTTTTTCAACCGTTAATTTCTGCTTGATTTTTTTTCTGTGGTGGCGGTGGTAGTGGTGGTGCTGAGTGTTTTGATTATTGGTCATTGGGTGGAATCGCTTGGAAGGACATTCAATTGCTCTTAGAGACTTGTCATCAAACTCCCTGTCTGTCTGCTTCTCTGTCTATCTCTCTGCTTATTCGTCGATCAGTCCGTTTGCCTGTCTCTCTGTCTGTCCGTCCGTCTGTCTGCCTACCTGTGGGTGCTGGGTTTCATGGCAAACCTCATTTGCAGTGTGGCAGTGGAACAACACGCAAATGACAGGCCACCTTTCTGGGCTTCTGGCTTTTCTTCTTCTTCTTTCCTTTTTTTTCTTCTTCCACGCCGCTAATTTTGTGGTTCAGTAATTGGGATAATGTGCTAAATCATTGTGCTAGGAGCCTACTATTATTAGCAATTGCTTCCAATTGATTGTGCTGATCAGGAGAAGATAACTCAGAGAAGAGGGGGAGGAGTGGGGTGAGGGGGAGGGGGGGGAAGAGAGGAGAAAGGTGTTGATAGAGGAGGACGTGGGGGGTGGCGAAAGCGTTCTTTCTTTCTTTGTTTATCTATCTATCTATCTATCTATCTATCTATCTATCTATCTATCTATCTATCTATCTTTTCGGATGAGACTATAAACCGAGGCCCCGTGTGCGAACGCACGCAGAACATCTTGCGCACACGTTAAATCCTGTTACGCTTTTCGAAAGAGTAGGCCATTGTGTGCCGGTGGGAACACATCACAAAATTTACAAAACCGCATACACATGGGGACTGGATGTAAAACAGCACATGAGTGCTTATTCCATTATCCTCGATATAAAAGAATAAATAAATGAATAAAAAATATATCTCTTTCTCTCTTTCTCTCTTTCTCTCTTTCTTTCTCTCTCTCTCTCTATCTTTATATATATATATCTATCTATCTATCTATCTATCTCTCTCTCTATCTATCTATCTATCGATCGATCTATCTATCTATCTATCTATCTATCTATCTATCTCTCTATCTATCTCTCTATCTATCTATCTATCTATCTATCTCTCTATCTTTATCTATCTCTATCTCTCTATATATAGATATAGATAGACAGATAAACAGCCGGGCAGACAGACAGACAGACAGGGGTGCAGAAAGCCATGCTGTCTTCCTACGACTCTCAGAACACGGGTCTCTCTCTTTTGCATCCTGTGAGGAAAGAATCACGATACAGACAGGCAGACAGACAAAAAAGAAGAGAGACAGGCAGACAAACAAACAAGAAGAGAGGCAGACAAACAGACAGGCACGGAAAAAAAGAAGAGAGACAGGCAGAACAGACAAACAAGAAGAGAACAAACAAGACAGAGAGACAGAAGCAACAAACAACAGGCAGGCAGACAAGAAGAGAGCAGGCAACAAACAGACAGCAGACAAAGAGGAGACAAACAACAAAACAAGAAAAGAGACAAACAACAGGCAGGCAGACAAGAAGAGAGGCAGACAAAAAACAGGCAGCAGAAGAGAGACAGACAACAACAAGACAGACAAACAAAAGACAGGCAAACAAAAAAACAAGAAAGAGAGAGACAGGCAGACAGACGGACAGACAAACAAGAAGAGAGACAGGCAGACAGACGGACAGACAGACGGGCAGACAAAAAACAAGAAGACAGACGGGCAGACAGACAGACAGGAAAACCACCTGACAAAAAAAAACCCAACAAGTTAGGACATAGAAAAATAAAGCATAGGACGAACACACAATGGCATCAGACACAGGCCGGGATGACTCTCCTCTTCAGGATGCAGCTAACTGTGTTTCCCGCCATTTCTGAACTGTGCAGTCAATGCAGTCAATGCAGTCAATGGTCTCCCTCTGTGTCGAGAACAATAGCTCCCAGTGATACACGTGAAGTCCATCCACCGTCCAGATTGTCTCGCCACAGGATTTGGGCCGTGTGCGTTTCCAGTACATTGGCCTTTTAATGGCCTGTCTTTCCCTGTCTGCCCGTCCTGCGGTTCTCACGCCGCTGTTCTCCCTGCCCCAGCCATAGTCGGGCTCATCCTGCCGATATCCTCAGGGTCAGAAGTCCACGGGGAGCCTGCTACGCTGCTGTAAGGTCACCAGCCAGAAGAGCTCAGCGCTGCCTGCTGGGTCAGTTCAGTGCAGCTTGGCGAGGCCCGTTCTGAGCTCACATACCCGGGATACTACCTGTCTAAACCACCCCCTGAGGGACGGCTGCACGGCTCCATTAGGAGTCAGACTAAGTAGGACAGCCCCCTGGGGTGGCGACCACCAACCCCAATGTCCTCCTCGAACAACGACTGATCAGATCACCTCCCGCTGAGATCTTCCACCAGGAAAGCTTCCACACCGCTAGTGTAGAGGTGCCTGGAAACCCACACTGGTCACCACGAGGGGGCAGGGGCCACTGAATCAGAACCAACTGTTCTTGTATAGGTCAAGGTCAGGGTGTCCCATAACCTATGTGGTCGTAGAGGAGCGAGGCATCAGAGACCTCACTTCTCTAGGGGCCAGCATGTTGAGGGCGGCGCCCATCTCCTCTCCCTCAGTGCTTTACCTTCCCTGACCCTAAATAGGCAGGTACCCATTGACAGCTGGGAGACTGTACTGAAGCCAAGGCACGCAAACGGTCCCCCATCCAAGTGGCAACCACGCTCCATGCTGCTTAACCTTGGCTGGGGAAAAGCGGGTGCTCCGACCACTGAGCTGTCCTGCCCCGCCTTGTACAGCATGGATACAGGGAGGCACTGGTTACAGGGAATTTCACCCTGCAGCTAACAGCTGTCCTGACTCCACTCCCTGAAAAGTCCTTAGGAAAAGACGGGAAACCAAGGTCCCCTGCGTGAATGCATGCAGAACATCTTGTGCACACGTCAAAAAGGTGGATCGGTGGTCTAGAGGTAACGCGCCTGTCTAGAAAGCGAAAAGTCCGGGTCTGAAGTGTGCGGCGGTTCGTACCCCGTTTGGACCCGAAACTTTTCCCCCATCCATTAGACCATGAGTGGTGGTCTGGGCGCTAGTCTTTCGGATGAGACGATAAACCGAGGTCCCGTGTGTTACACTAATTATTTAGCGCACGTAAAAGAACCCACGGCAACAAGAGAGTTGTCCCTGGCAAAATTCTTAGAAAAAAGCCACTCTGATAGGGAAACAAATACAGTTGCAGACATGAAAAAGAAAAAAAAAAGGGTGGCGCTGCGCTTATGGCGACGCGCTCTCCCGCTCTCCCCGGGGAGAGCAGCCCGAATTTCACGGAGAGAAATCTGCCGTGACTTAAAGTGGTATGAAATGAAATCTGAGCGCTTTGACTTGTTGCTTTACAAGATTCAGCGCTATATAAATTCCATACATTATTATTATTATTATTATTATTATTATTATTATTATTATTATTATTATTATTATTAAAAACCTGTTCCATCTTTGAGAAGAATAGACCATTTGTGCCAGTAAGACTGGATGACGAAATTCACAAACGTGTATGCACACGTGTGTCGTGTATACCCCCCCCCCCCCCCCCCCCCCCCTCTCCAAGTCAGAGTGCAGCTACCTTTAGAAGGGAAAAAAACAAACAAAAACAAAACAGTGGCACACGCAGACACCTGACGACTGATGAACTCCAAAGCTCTAGCTGAGAAACGAAAAGGAAAAAACCCTCAAAAGAGAAGGGTTCCTTGCCTTCCTCCTGTCTCTCCTGATCTGGGATGGACACTTTCGCCTGTAGGCACCTGGCCTGTCTTCCAGCACAGGGGGGATGACGTTACGCTGTCCGCTCGTTCTTGACACATTAGACCGTCAGCAGCTCCGTGACCTCTGCTGACCTTCGGAACAAGGTCAAGGTGTTGCTGGGAAGACAGCGATCAGGAAGCTTTGTGGGGGGGGGGGGGGGGGGAGGGGGGGGGTGTACTGTCACAGGCGTGCGGGGTCCACACGTGCGGGGCAC
>CM054165.1:474522-484522 GCA_028751875.1 Rapana venosa | reverse complement strand
GTGTTGTGCTGTGTTGTGCTGTGTTGTGCTGTGTTAGGCTGTGTTGTTTCTGTGTTGTGCTGTGTTGTGCTGTGGGTTTTGCTGTGTTGTGCTGTGTTGTGTTGTGCTGTGCTGTGCTGTGTTATGTTGTGCTGTGTTGTGCTGTGCGTGTTATGTTGTGCTGTGTTAGTTGTGCTGTGTTATGTTGTGCTGTGTTGTGCTGGGGTTAGGCTGTGTTGTGCTGTGTTGTGCTGTGTTTGCTGTGTTGTTGCTGTGTTGTGCTGTGTTGTGCTGTGTTGTGCTGTGTTAGGCTGTGTTGTGCTGTGTTGTGCTGTGTTGTGTGTGTTGTGTGTGTTGTGCCTGTGTTGTGCTGTGTTGTGTGTGCTGTGTTTTGCTGTGCTGTGCTGTGCTGTGTTGTGCTGTGCTGTGTTGTGCTGTGTTGTGTTGTGTTGTGTTGTGCTGTGCTGTGCTGTGTTGTGCTGTGTTGTGTTGTGCTGTGTTGTGCTGTGTTGTGTTGTGTTGTGTTGTGTTGTGCTGTGCTGTGTGTGTGCGTGTTGTGCTGTGTTGTGCTGTGCTGTGCTGTGTGTGGGTTTTGTGTTTGTGTTGTGCTGTGTTGTGTTGTGTTGTGCTGTGATGTGCTGTGTTGTGCTGTGTTGTTCTGTGTTGTTGCTGTGTTGTGCTGTGTTGTGTTGTGCTGTGCTGTGCTGTGTTGTGCTGTGTTGTGCTGGGCTGTGTTATGTTGTGCTGTGTTAGGCTGTGTTATGTTGTGCTGTGTTAGGCTGTGTTGTGCTGTGTTGTGCTGTGTTAGGCTGTGTTTTTTTGCTGTGTTGTGCGTGTTGTGCTGGGGTTAGGCTGTGTTAGGCTGTGCTTTTTGGTTAGCTTTTGTTGTGCTGTGTTGTGCTGTGTTGTGCTGTGTTAGGCTGTGTTTGCTGTGTTGTGCTGTGTTAGGCTGGTTGTGCTGTGTTGTGCTGTGTTGTGCTGTGTTGTGCTGTGTTGTGCTTGTGTTGTGCTGTGTTGTGTTGTGCTGTGCTGTGTTATGTTGTGCTGTGTTGTGCTGTGCTGTGTTATGTTGTGCTGTGTTATGTTGTGTGTGTTGTGCTGTGTTGTGCTGTGTTGTGCTGTGTTGTGCTGTGTTGTGCTGTGTTTTTGCTGTGTTGTGCTGTTTGTGCTGTGTTAGGCTGCGTTGTGCTGTGTTGTGCTGTGTTTTGCTGTGTTGTGCTGTGTTGTGCTGTGTTTTGGCTGTGTTGTTGTTGTGCTGTGTTGTGCTGTGTTAGGCTGTGTTAGGCTGTGTTAGGGTGTGTTGTGCGTGTTGTGCTGTGTTGTGCTTTGTTGTGCTGTGTTAGGCTGTGTTGTGCTGTTTTTGTGCTTTGTTGTGCTGTGTTGTGTTGTGTTGTGCTGTGTTGTGCTGTGTTGTGCTGTGTTAGGCTGTGTTGTGCTGTGTTAGGCTGTGTTAGGCTGTTAGGCTGTGTTGTGCTGTGTTAGGCTGTGTTGTGCTGTGTTAGGCTGTGTTGTGCTTGTGTTGTGCTGTGTTGTGCTGTGTTAGGCTGTGTTAGGCTGTGTTGTGTTAGGCTGTGTTGTGTTTGTGTTGTGCTGTGTTGTGCTGTGTTGTGCTGTGTTGGCTGTGTTGTGCTGTGTTGGCTGTGTTGGGCTGTGTTTGTGTTTGTGTTTGTGTGTGTTGTGCTGTGTTGTGCTGTGTTTAGGCTGTGTTAGGCTGTGTTAGGCTGTGTTAGGCTGTGTTAGACTGCACCAACAGAGAAGGTTAAGGTCCCTCCTTCCCTCGCTAGCTGTGGGAGACCTTGGGCAAGATCGGGTCCCCAACTTGCTCCCGATCAGGGTTACGTGAAGTCATGGAAGGAGGTGGACGGTTGATGGTGTTGAGAAAGCCGAATAGTTTTTGGGAACTGATCAGCATTCAATATGTTAGGAAAGATGATATTTAAGAGAGTACAAGGGCCCTAAGACTTTCCGCTCCAGTACGAATCACTGCTCCTATAGAAAGTAATGCAGCTACTATAGGTATACTTTGCAAAGAATTTGTCATGGTATCGAAAAGAAACAGAATACAGTTTAAAAAGCGTAAAGGGGGTTTCCCAAAGGTTTATCGGGGAAGGGCTGCTCGTCGGTAGGGTGGATTATGTGCGACAGGTAACCTCGTCGTCATCCAGCGACTGTCCGCATCAGAAAACCTTAAAGAATGGGTACATGGAACGTAGGCTATGCTCAAAAAGGAAAATTGGAAATCTCACAAGAATGGAAAAAATGACTCAAATATAGGACTTTCAGAAGTGAAATGGAAAGGAGCAGGCTGCATACATCCGACAACTACACTTCTTTATCATGAGGAGATCAACACCAGAAAGGAGTTGGCATGATTCTAGATCAAGAAAAACTCAAAGACCATCAAGGTTTCTGGACTGAATGACAGAGCCCTGATAGTAAAACTTAAGGGCAACCTTTCGACATTGGAATAGTACAAGTGTATGCCCAACAGTGATAAGAGACGCAGAAATTGAGGAGTTTTATGAAAAATATCGCGAAAAGGCATGAAAACTATAAGTCTCAAGATAACCCAGAAAAAAATTTAATGGGGGGGACCTCAATTCAAGGTAATAAAAGGGAAAGATGAAACCACAGTTGGCCTTTGGAATAGGAGTGAGATTGAAGAGGAGAGCGGCTCACGGATGGTGCAAGGAAAAAGCTGGTGTATGAATACATGGTTGAAAACCATCCAAGAAGATGTGGACATGGAAAAGCCCTTGTGACAGAACCGGAATCAAATAGATTACATCTGATTCAAAAAACGCTTCCGTAACTCTATAACATCTTGTAAGTCCTTTGCCAGGTGCAGATGTGGAAGTGATCATGTCCCAGTTATCGGGAAATGCGACTATAATTGAAAAGTTGTCAAAAGCAAAAAGAAACCCAAACTGCAAATGAACATGGTTACAACTGACGCAGAAATCAAAGAAAAATACAAGATCAAATTGGAAACAAATTCGATGGCCTTTGATAACTCACCACTAAGAGGAAACATGGCAGGGTGAGAAAGATAGCATAGCGAGGCAGCAAAAGAAATATACCAGTCATAAATAGAAAGGAACATAAGGGAAATGAATGAGCTCCGAGATTTTAAACCCCAAAGGAAAACAGGAGACAGGCCAAAAGTAGATGAAAAAAAAGTTTAAAGAACTCGACAAAATGGTTAAGAAAAAGTGTAATGAAGCCAAGGAAGAATGGATCAATATGCAGTGCAAGGAAATTGAAATGAATGCAAATTTTGATGCAAACTTTTTGCGTGAAAAAAAAAAGATGTGACAGGGAAGAAATCATCTACAAAAACAGGTTGTTATAAAATGGAGAGATGGGAGATATACTATGGAAAAGAAGATATTTCTTAACAGGTGGTCAGAATACATCGAAGAGTTTATTTCCACGACGACAGAGGTCCACCCCCTCATATTAGCAACGAAGATGGCCATAATCATGGAAGACGAGTGAGACATGCACTCAGCAAGATGAAAGTGGTAAGGCCCAGGACCTGATGATATCCATTGAATTGATAACAGCCCTGGATGAAGTGGAATTAAGGCAGTCCAAAACTTTCTAACAATTATATGACCACAGGAGAGATTCCGACAGATATGAAGAAGTCCATTACATTGCGATCCTAAGAAGTGGGTAAAACTGAGTGTGACCAACATCGTCAATCAGCTGATGAAGTCACTCACAAAGTCTTTTTACGAATATCATGAAGAGAATGAGAAATAAATACTACCCGAAATTCAGAAAGCAATTTGGATTCATGGCAGACAAAGGCATAGAATGAATCTTCGCATTGAAAACCCCTTATGGAAAGATCCATCGAGGTCCAGAAAGACCTGTACCTCTGCTTCATTGGGCTAATCAAAAGCGTTCGACAAGTACGCACTCGACTTGTTTGATATTCTGGAGGGCTATACATCGAGGGGAAAGATCTTCGAGTCCCCAGAAACATATATTGGAAACAGGAGGCAGCATTAGAGTCGACAAAGACATCAGCAATATAGACCAATCTGCAGGGGTGTGAGGCAGGGCTGCGTGTTCTCGCCCGATTATTTATTTGTATTAGTGAAATAATTCTACGAAATATTGAGAATCATGAGGGGAATTAGTGTAGGTGGCAACACATCAAAACCTGAGATATGCAGGATGACACAGTCCTTATCGCGACTGAAGAAAAACTGCAAAAGATTTTAACAACAGTAAAAGACGAAAGGGAAAAGGGAAAAAATTACAGTCAATGCAAGAAGACAGAATGCATGGTGATCTCGAAAAAGCTGTTATACCACAATGCAAAATGCCTGTAAAGGGAGAGTATCAGACAAGAAACACTTTAATACTTGGCTGTACTATCACCCCGGGCGACAATGTGGACACGAAATCAAGAAGAGAATCGGTCATGTAAGGCAATTTTAACAATGAAATGCATTATTATCAAGTAAGATAAGTCTCAAGACAAGATCCCGTTTTGAGAGCCTAGTATGGTCAATTTTCTGTACGGAGTGAGTGCTGGACCTAGCCAAGGGGAACCAGAACAGCGATAGGAGCGTGGAAATGTGGTTCATCCGGAGAATCAAAGAAAATCTATGGACAAAAAGAAAAACTAATGAGAAGTAGTGGAAATGGCTGGGTACAAGAGATCCCTTTTAACACCCTCAAAAAAAGAAGCTCAAATTTTTCGGCCCTATATCAGGGTAACGGACTAGAGAAACTGTTATGGAGTGGCAAAATCTGTGGAAACAAGAGCAGAGGAAGACCACGCACAAAATTCACAGACAGCTTAAACAAATTCGCAACGAATAAAGAGGGCACCAACAATGAGCTCATGAGAGGGACCGAGAACAGGGAAGAATGGAGAGCCATGATCGTGGATGTCTGCAGGACCAGACCGGACACTTGAAGAAGAAGAAGAAGGCTGTGTCAGGCTGTGTCAGGCTGTGTTAGGCTGTGTTGTGTTGTGTTGTGCTGTGCTGTGTTGTGTTGTGTTGTGCGGTGCGGTGTTGCGCGATGTTGTGCTGTGCTGTGCGGTGTTGTGTTGTTTTGTGCGGTGTTGTGCGATGTTGTGCTGTGTTGTGTTGTGCCTGTTGCATTGTTTCCATGTTGCGTGGTGTTGTGTTGTGTTGTGTTGTGCGGTGCGGTGTTGTGCGATGTTGTGTTGTGCTTGCTGTGTTGTGTTGTGTTGTGCGGTGTTGTGCGAGTTTGTGCTGTGTTGTGTTGTGCCTGTTGTATTTTTGCCATGTTGCGTTGGTGTTGTGTTGTTTTTGTTGTTGCGGGCGGTGTTGTGCGATTTTTGTGCCGTGTTGTGTTGTGCTGTGCGGGTTTTTTGTGTTGTGTTGTGCGGTGTTGTGCGATGTTGTGCTGTGTTGTGTTTGTGCCTGTTTTATTGTGCCATGTTGCGTGGTGTTGTGTTGTGTTGTGCGTTGTGGTGTTGTGCGATGTTGTGCTGTGCGGTGTTGTGCTGTGCTGTGTTGTGTTGTGTGGTGTGGTGTTGTGCGATGTTGTGTGTGCGGTGTTGTGCTGTGTTGTGTTGTGTTGTGCGGTGTTTGTGCGATGTTGTGTTTGTGTTGTGCTGTGCCTGTTGTATTGTGCCATGTTGCGTGGTGTTGTGTTGTGCTGTGTTGTGTTTTGCTGTGTTGTGCTGTGTTGTGTTTTGCTGTGTTGTGCTGTGTTGTGTTTTGCTGTGCTGTGTTATGTTGTGCTGTGTTGTGCTGTGTTGTGTTGTGCTGTATTGTGCTGTGTTATGTTGTGTTGTGCTGTGCTCTGCTGTGCTGTGTTGTGCTGTGTTGTGCCGTGTTGTGCCGTGTTGTGTTGTGCCGTGTTATGCTGTGTTTTGTTGTGCTGTGTTGTGCCGTGTTATGCTGTGTTTTGTTGTGCTGTGTTGTGTTATGCTGTGTTGTGTTGTGCTGTGTTGTGTTGTTCCGTGTTGTGTTGTTCCGTGTTATGCTGTGTTGTGTTGTGCTGTGATATGTTGTGCTGTGTTGTGTTGTTCCGTGTTGTGTTGTTCCGTGTTATGCTGTGTTGTGTTGTGCTGCGTTGTGCTGTGCTGTGTTATGTGGCGTACTGACACCCTGCTCCCTAAGATTAACAAACACGTCCTATTTCACACACGCACTTGTGTGCGCGCGCGCGTGCCCGTGAGCGCGCGCACACACACACACACACACACACACACACACACACACACACACACACACACACACACACCTCTCAACCCCCACCCACCCACACACTTAACAAAGTGCCCCCCCCCCTGTCTCACATATCCATCCACCACCACCACCCTTCTTCCACCCCCCCCCCCCCCTCCTTCCTCGCTCCATTCCTCAAATCTTCAGAAACCCCTCAGACCAGACATCAGGACGATCGTTCCTCAGTCCAGCCCGGGTCGCCTGCCCCTGCTGACGCTTCAGTTACCTCCCCTACCTCCCCCACCCCGCCATGTCTTTTGTCAGGGCCTGTAACTCTAGAAGGCTCATCCCGCCAGGGGCTTGTGGGATAGGTGTGCGGACTAATGAGGCTCCTGTAGCAGACGTCAGTTTCCCTTCCGGCTCCCCGCAGCGTCCTGAATCCCTCCGCCCGACAAAAAAAAGGAATCCCCTGCCTGGTCTTGAAAACTGAGCGGCGGTGGTGTGCGTTTTCAAGCTGGTGACTGTTTGATGTGTTTATGGTGATCCGTGTGTCGGGCACAGCCTCTGCCTCATCCGTCTTCAGCCTCCTTTACCTTGTCTTCGTGTGGGGAGGGGGGGGGGGTGTAGAGGAAGGAGGAGAAAGGAAGAGAGAGAGAGAGGTGGAGGGGGGGGGGGAGAGGGAGGAGAGAGACACACACACACAGACAGACATAGACAGAGACGGGAACAGAAAAAAGCCACAGATATAGGTAGGGTAACAATTCAATACGAAACAGCCCCAAGCAGTACAGTCGATGACAATAGCATGTAACGCAATACAACACAACACAACACAACACAACTCAATACAACCCGTCTCAATACAATACAATCTAACACAGTAACATACAATACAAATAATGCAATGTAGTGCACTGATATACAATACAATACAATACAATACAATACAATACAACACAAATTCGGCCACCTCAATGGTGGTAAAAACGTTGGTTTTCGAACAATTCCATCGTTGGTGACTTGGAGATGTAGGCGAGGAAGAAACCAAAACAAAATGCAATACAACTCTGAAAAAAGAAAGACTGTTGCAGACACGTTCTTCTGATGGAGCGAGGAAAATGACATCTTTTTTTGGCCATGTTGTCTGCTTCCAACTGTTTCCACGGGCAACTTTGCGTGTTTGGCTGTGTTCTTTAACACGCACGACATGCCAGAAAGGAATGGAGGGTTTCCGGGTCAGGGAAAGAGAGAAGGGCTCCACACTCCGCTGAACTCCCAGTGGAGGACAACGCACAGGAAAAGAAGGAAGAGCATTCCCCAGCACCGGACCTCCTGCCCGCACAACAGGGAACACCCTCCCCGCCCAGTCCACAGTCATTACAAAGGAATAAAATAAAAATATCTCCACACACACACACACACACACACACACACACACACACACGAATGAAAAAACAACGGCGAAGAAAACCTCACTACACAATCAAACTCCGATGACATTTTTATCGCTTTAATCTTCACGCACTTCTAACGGCGGCAAACACATCCCGCATTCCATGTCAATCGAGTGCAGATGACACGAAAAAGAGATAAATTCATCATCCATTTGTCAAAGCGCCCCATGAAACGCGCCATGATGATGACGCGCACTGGAGATGGAGCCACGTGACTGTCTAGCAGCGCGGGAGTGTAGCCAACAAGCGCTCCCATAACTGTCTTCCCGCCACTGGGACACCACACGGCGTTGGGGACAGACTTTGGCCACCGTCATGTTCGCAGCGTCCAGTGGTGTGTGGAGGCATGTTATGCCTCTGTGATCCCCGTCAGTCAGCAGAGAGAGAGAGAGAGTGAGAGAGAGAGAGAGAGAGGGGAGGTGACTCCAGCAGTCCAGCTAACAGTTCCTATAGCAACAGATGGGTGGATGAGGGATGAATGATTGGAGGGTTCAATGATGTCTGACTAAACTAAGGAAGAGACAGACAGATATCTCTCTCTCTGTCTCTCTCTGTCTCTCTCTCTCTCTCTCTGACACATTGATCATCGGCTTAATCAGTCAGTCAGTCATTCTATCAGTCAGTAACTCACTCACTCATCAATACCATGATCAATTAAGCAGCCAATCAAACTATCAGTCAGTCCATTGATGGACGAACTCTTATACTGCCCACAGTCCTGCGCTCTGCAGGGTCAAGTCAAGTCAAGTCAAAATTTTATTTTCAGATGGTACATTGAATAAGCAGGGTGTCCAGTTGTGTCACTGGTTTCAGCGTTGAGTCTGCTGGGCACAGAGGCAACAGGGCAGTGTGCAGCAGGAACTGGAGACACCCAGCTGACCAGATTGATGACCACACCATCTGTGGCTGCCCGCACTGCCTGTGAAGATGACACTGCTGCTGTCCTGCAGTAGAAGGCAAATTGTTTCCTAATGATGCCATCGTTGGGGAGCGAGGCGTCACCAGCTTCTCTAGGGGCCAGCTTCTTGAGGGCAGCACTTGTCTCCTCTCCCTCGCTGCTTTACCTTCCCCGACCCTAAAGAGGGTAGATACCCATTTACAGCTGGGTGAACTGGGGGACTGTACTGAAACCAAAGCACACGAATGGTCAGCAATCCTCGAGGCAACCAGGCTGAACCCTGGCCTGGGAAGAGCACGCGCTGTGACCACTGAGCCATCCGTGTCCCGAATAATGATGATGATAATGAGAATGATACTACTAAGGTCAAGGTCAAGGTGTCCCATAACCTATGTGGTCGTAGGGGAGCGAGGCATCAGAGACCTCACTTCTCTAGGGGCCAGCATATTGAGGGCGGCGCCCATCTCCTCTCCCTCGCTGCTTTACCTTCCCTGACCCTAAAGAGCAGGTATCCATTTACAGCTGGGTGAACTGGGGGACTGTACTGAAGCCAAGGCGCGCAAACAGTCACCCTCCCAAGTGGTAACCACGCTCGATGCTGCTTAACCTTGGCTGGGGAAAAGCGAGTGCTCCGACCACTGAGCTATCGCGTACCCCTCCCGTCGCTCCTGTGCTCAGTAGAATCTCCACGCAATGCCACCACCAGGGTTCACAGCCACCTCTCTCTGTCTCTGCTGAGGTCTACCATCTCCTGCATCCCTCCTCCCAGACCACTGACCTCAGTGATGTTGGCAATGTAGGATGTTGGTGGTCTGCCTCTTTTTCTTCTGCCCTCAACCTTACCTTGGAGAACTGTCGTCATCAGACGTATCTGTGTGTCTCTGTTTGCATGATCAACGTAATTATCATCTCGGCCTGCAAAGGAATGGCAGCATGGACATCTCCAGACTACACATCCCAGCCCGACTGGTGCTGCGTGTGTAAGCATCCTAAGACACACCCTGAAACTTTTTTTGTGGTCAAAACCTCCACAGCAACATACGCTGGTATGTCTCCAAAAAGATGAGCAGCGTCAGCACCATCCAACTAGAAGATTTGGAAACCCTCCCAGTGTAGACATTTGTGGTCCGTCGTTCATCAAACTGTCTGTGTGGATTTAACTCCACAGACAGATAGACAGATAGACAGAGAGAGAGAGAGAGCGATAGACAGAGAGATAGATAGACAGACACAAGAGTTTTCTAGGAGCCACATGTGGGCCATGACAGGTTTCATTTTTGTGGTCAGAGCGATGTTTGTGGGGACACACACTTTGTTTGGAAAACAAACAACAAGAATGACGTTAAACAGATGGGTTACGTTTATCTATCTATCTATCTATCTATCTATCTATCTATCTATCTATCTATCTATCTATCTATCTATCTGTATGTCTGTCTATCTATCTATTTGTCTATCTGTCTATCTGTCTATCTGTCTGTCTATCTATCTATCTATCTATC
>CM054165.1:452022-467022 GCA_028751875.1 Rapana venosa | reverse complement strand
CCACCTCCCTCCCCCCTTTCCTGCCGTGTTTCTTCTCGGTCCTGCTAAGTAGGAGCAGAGACCAGACACTGATGCTGATGATGATGATGATGATGGTGATGATGACGATGATGATGGTGATGGTGATGATGACGATGATGATGATGTTGATGATGTGACGATGCTGTGCTGCTGCTGCTGCTGATGTGATGATGACTGATGTGTGGTGATACTGATGATGGATGATGATGGTGATGATGATCTGATGATGATGGTGATGCTGATGGTGATGACTGCGCTGTGCTGCTGCTCTGATGATGATGGTGATACTGATGCTGCTGATGCTGCTTCTGATGATGATGTGATACTGATGGTGCTGCTGCTGCTGCTGCTTCTGATGGTGATACTGATGATGATGCTGCTGCTGCTGCTGCTGATGATGGTGATACTGATGATGATGCTGCTGCTGCTGCTGCTGATGATGGTGATACTGATGCTGCTGCTGCTGCTGCTGCTGCTGCTGATGGTGATACTGATGATGATGATGCTGCTACTGCTGCTGATGATGGTGATGATGATGATGCTGGTGATGCTGATGCTGTTTTTTTGTGTGTTTCAATTTTCTGTGTCTGATTTTTCCCAAGGGGTATGTGTCACAGCGACAAGACTGTGTATTCTACATGGACACCACCTCACCTGCATGAACTGTGCTGTATACCACCTTAAGTCACGGCAGATTCCTCTGCGTGAAATTCGGGCTGCACCTGCCGGGGAGAACGCGTCGCCACAAGAGCAGCGCCACCCTATTGTCTGTCTTTTTCCTGTCTGCAGCTGTATTTCTTTCCCTATCCAGTGGCTTTTTTTCTACAGAATTTTGCCAGGGATAACTCCTTTGTTTCCGTGGGTTCTTTTACGTAATCTAAATAGTAATGAATAACACATGGAACCTCAGTTTACTGTCTCATCCGAAAGACTAGCACCCAGACCACCACTCACGGTCTAGTGGGTGTGGGGAAAGTTTCTGGCCCAGACGGGGATGGAACCACGACACACTTGAACCCCGGACTTATGGCTTTCTGAGCAGGCGCGTTACCGCTAGACCACGGATCTGCTGAAGTACAGATGCAGACTGTCCCTTCAGCCCAAGCAAGCAAGCATGCATGTATGCCCTCTGCACAATGCCACTTCCCCTTCACTTCACCTGTCCCCTAGTCTGGCAGACCGTTAGGGCACCACTGTGGATTTTGCAACCAGCTTCCTCCACTCCTCGCGGTTCTTGGCTTTCCACCATTGTTCCACTCAGGGCCACCAGTCCTCTCTCTGACGCTGGCTTCCCATCATGCTCTCTGTCAGCCACACCCTCCCTCTCCTCCCTCCTGGTACTTCTGGCTTGGCCAGCAGGCCACATGTTGCCTGATGTGATGCGCGCCTAACGCTTCAGTGTGCGGTTTTCCCCCAGTTTAGCCACACAAATTACACACACACACACACACACACACACCACACTACATACATACACACACATATACACACACACGCACACACCCACACCACACACACACACACACACACACTGAAATTCCTTCTCCTGTACAGTACAACTACACCTCCTCCCTTGACACTCATACACCCTCCTTCTCCCCCCGCTGCCCCCCCCCCCCTTCCCCCCCTGTCTAATATCACAACTGTGAAAAGACGTTAAATGCATTTGAACACACACACACACACACACACACACACACACACACACACACACACACACACACACACACACTTATATGATGAACTCAGAAACAATTTGTTATCAAAAATTACAACCAAAGACAAAAAACGTAAAAACTGTACACATAAATTAGGTGTCATAGTCACAGCTGATATCTATCAAGCAGATGTCATCAGATATGTATATGAAAGTTTTGAGAAAAGAGAAAAAGAGAAGTAGAATGCAACATGCTTTAGTATACATCAATTTGAGCCAAAGAGATGATTATAAGTGATGTTTGTTTTGTTGATGTGTCAAATAAGTCTACTTGACTTAAATGGCAATAAAATATTCTGAATCTGAATCTGAATCTCAATCACACGCACACATACACAACACACACACACACACACACATACACACACACACACACACACACACACACAACACGCACACACATACATACTACAACACACACACACACACACACACACACCACACACACACACACACACCACACACCCACACAACCACACCACACACACACACACATTCACACACACACACACACACACACGCACGCACACACACACACATACATACAACCTCCCCCACCTCCCACCCATTGCCAACTACCCAAACGTTTTCTCCCCCTCCCTCCCCCTCCCTCCCTCCCTTTCCCACAGCTCTAGGTCTCCTCTGCTCCCTCCCTTCTCTGTCCCACTCTACATTTTTATCTCCCCTCCATGCCCCCCTTCCCCCCCCCCACCCCCACCCCTATCCCCCTGCACGCAGTCACCCACTGCACGCTGTGTTTACAGTGCAGCCGCGACTGCAGAAGAGGTGATGGGAGCCGTGTCTTTAACTGCATGCCCTGTCCTTATCTGGCTCAAGACGTTTCACTGCGCGAACCCGGTCCACAAGTAACCTGAACTTAGTTTGAAACACGCTTTGTCTCAAAGCAGAAGAAACCACACCATCCACAAGAAAACGGGGCGCTGGACAGAAAGATATTGAACAGAATAAGAAACAGTCAGTAGAGACTGCAGCCATTAACCCAGCTATCCTGACCTTCACCAGGACAACACCCCTTAAGTGTGACCCAATTCGTAGGTGACGTGATGTTTGTTTGTTTGTTGTTGTTGTGTGTGTGGATGATTTGAAGTCAGTGCATTGGCAGCCTGCCTGATGAGGGAAAAGCCATCTTTAATTAATTCAGCAGTCAACAAACATTGACACACAGACATTCCCTTCAGGAGGGAATTGAGCACTGCTGTGTGCTGTGCGTGAGAGAGAGAGAGAGAGAGAGAGAGAGAAAGAGAGAGAGGAGAGAGAGAGAGGAGAGAGAGAGAGAGAGAGAGAGAGAGAGAGAGTTGACAAGCCAACTCTGGCATTGGTCATTGACCAAAGACAGTGGGCAGCTTCCACAGGAAGTGCATTGGTCAGACAGGAGGGCCAGGTCTGATCTCAGTCTGTGGAAATAAAGCCTGTCCCCTTTACAACCCCTGTGGAAATAAAGCCTGTCCCCTTTACAACCTCAATAGTCTGGAAATAAAGCCTGTCCCCTTTACAACCGCTGTGGAAATAAAGCCTGTCCCCTTTACAACCTCTGTGGAAATAAAGCCTGTCCCCTTTACAACCACACGTCTGTGGAAATAAAGCCTGTCCCCTTCACAACCACACTAGTCTGTGGAAATAAAGCCTGTCCCCTTTACAGCCTCACTTGTCTGTGGAAATAAAGCCTGTCCCCTTTACAACCACACTTGTCTGTGGAAATAAAGCCTGTCCCCTTTACAACCCCTGTGGAAATAAAGCCTGTCCCCTTTACAACCACACTTGTCTGTGGAAATAAAGCCTGTCCCCTTTACAACCACACTTGTCTGTGGAAATAAAGCCTGTCCCCTTTACAACCTCTGTGGAAATAAAGCCTCTCCCCTTTACAACACCACACTTGTCTGTATAAATAAAGCCTGTCCCCTTTACAACCTCTGTGGAAATAAAGCCTGCCCCCTTTGCAACCTTTGTGGAAATAAAGCCTGCCCCCTTTGCAACCTTTGTGGAAATAAAGCCTGCCCCCTTTGCAACCTTTGTGGAAATAAAGCCTGTCCCCTTTGCAACCTCAATAGTCTGTGGAAATAAAGCCTGTCCCCTTTACAACCTCAATAGTCTGTGGAAATAAAGCCTGTCCCCTTTGCAACCACACTTGTCTGTGGAAATAAAGCCTGTCCCCTTTACAACCACACTTGTCTGTGGAAATAAAGCCTGTCCCCTTTACAACCACACTAGTCTGTGGAAATAAAGCCTGTCCCCTTTACAACCCCTGTGGAAATAAAGCCTGTCCCCTTTACAACCACACTTGTCTGTATAAATAAAGCCTGTCCCCTTTACAACCACTGTGGAAATAAAGCCTGTCCCCTTTACAGCCTCTGTGGAAATAAAGCCTGTCCCCTTTACAACCACAACCACTTAGGGACAGAGCAGAAGCGCCATCAACGTGTGACAGTCTAGCTCAGCTTATCCCAAACCAGAGTGGAGCAGCACAGCATGGAGTGATTCAGACTTAGTTTTAGAGGCTGTTATTCCTCCTCAATGATTTGAGGAAAGGCATTTTGTGTGGGTTGAGCATTCCGTACACACACATTACGCATGCAGCGGAGATATTGTGGTCATTGTTACCACGCAATTTTGATTGACAATATGCTTTGCCTGCACAGACACGAATAATATTTATCATGCGTTGGGGCGCACCAGTGGTTAGTGTGTGTGTGTGTGTGGGGGGGGGGGGGGGGGGACTTTTCTGATCTGATGGCAACTGAAGGTGCAGGTTTGAGGCTGTGTCGAGGCTGTGTTGAGGCTGTGTTGAGGCTGTGTTGAGGTGGCTGTTGAAGAACTTTTGTTGTTGTTGTTTAGGAAGCCACCCCTCCCCCATCCCGCGCTTCTGAAGTTGGCAATGATGTGAACAGTCTCTTTTCCTGTTAAAGTGTGAAGGATACTGTAAACTGTTAAAGTGTAAAGGATACTGTAAACTGTTAAAGTGTGAAGATACTGTAAACTGTTAAAGTGTGAAGGATACTGTAAACTGTTAAAGGCTGAAGGATACTGTAAACTGTTAAAGTGTAAAGGATACTGTAAACTGTTAAAGTGTGAAGGATACTGTAAACTGTTAAAGTGTGAAGGATACTGTAAACTGTTAAAGGCTGAAGGATATTGTAAACTGTTAAAGTGTGAAGGATACTGCAAACTGTTAAAGTGTGAAGGATACTGTAAACTGTTCAAGTGTGAAGGATACTGTAAACTGTTCAAGTGTGAAGGATACTGTAAACTGTTAAAGTGTGAAGGAAACTGTAAACTGTTAAAGTGTGAAGGATATTGTAAACTGTTAAAGGCTGAAGGATATTGTAAACTGTTAAAGTGTGAAAAATACTGTAAACTGTTAAAGGCTGAAGGATTCTGTAAACTGTTAAAGGCTGAAGGATATTGTAAACTGTTAAAGGCTGAAGGATACTGTAAATTGTTAAAGTGCGAAGGATACTGTAAACTGTTAAAGTGTGAAGGATACTGTAAACTGTTAAAGTGTGAAGGATACTGTAAACTGTTTAAAGTGTGAAGGATACTAAACTGTTAAAGTGTGAAGGATATTGTAAACTTTTAAAAGCTGAAGGATACTGTAAACTGTTAAAGTGTGAAGGATACTGTAAACTGTTTAAAGTGTGAAGGATACTAAACTGTTAAAGTGTGAAGGATATTGTAAACTGTTAAAGGCTGAAGGATACTGTAAACTGTTTAAAGTGTGAAGGATACATAAACTGTTAAAGACTGAAGGATACTGTAAACTGTTAAAGGCTGAAGGATACTGTAAACTGTTAAATTCTGAAGGATACTGTAAACTGTTAAATTCTGAAGGATATTGTTTAACTGTTAAAGTGTAAAGGATACTGCAAACTGTTAAAGTGTGAAGGATACTATAAACTGTTAAAGGCTGAAGGATACTGTAAACTGTTAAAGTGTGAAGGATACTGTACACATTTAAAGTGTGAAGGATACTGTAAACTGTTTAAAGTGTGAAAAATACTGTAAACTGTTAAAGTGTGAAGGATACTGTAAACTGTTAAAGTGTGAAGGATACTGTAAACTGTTAAAGTGTGAAGGATACTGTAAACTGTTAAAGTGTAAAGGATACTGTAAACTGTTAAAGTGTGAAGATACTGTAAACTGTTAAAGTGTGAAGGATACTGTAAACTGTTAAAGGCTGAAGGATACTGTAAACTGTTAAAGTGTAAAGGATACTGTAAACTGTTAAAGTGTGAAGGATACTGTAAACTGTTAAAGTGTGAAGGATACTGTAAACTGTTAAAGGCTGAAGGATATTGTAAACTGTTAAAGTGTGAAGGATACTGCAAACTGTTAAAGTGTGAAGGATACTGTAAACTGTTAAAGTGTGAAGGATACTGTAAACTGTTCAAGTGTGAAGGATACTGTAAACTGTTAAAGTGTGAAGGAAACTGTAAACTGTTAAAGTGTGAAGGATATTGTAAACTGTTAAAGGCTGAAGGATACTGTAAACTGTTTAAAGTGTGAAGGATACATAAACTGTTAAA
The DNA here is from genome assembly GCA_028751875.1 of Rapana venosa. Taxonomy (NCBI): domain Eukaryota; kingdom Metazoa; phylum Mollusca; class Gastropoda; order Neogastropoda; family Muricidae; genus Rapana; species Rapana venosa. The sequence goes on along the minus strand of CM054165.1, from coordinate 460,743 downwards.
GGCTGAAGGATACTGTAAACTGTTAAAGGCTGAAGGATACTGTAAACTGTTAAATTCTGAAGGATACTGTAAACTGTTAAATTCTGAAGGATATTGTTTAACTGTTAAAGTGTAAAGGATACCGCAAACTGTTAAAGTGTGAAGGATACTATAAACTGTTAAAGGTGAAGGATACTGTAAACTGTTTAAAGTGTGAAGGATACTGTAAACTGTTAAGTGTGAAGGATACTGTAAACTGTTTAAAGTGTGAAAAATACTGTAAACTGTTAAAGTGTGAGGATACTGTAAACTGTTAAAGTGTGAAGGATACTGTAAACTGTTAAAGTGTGAAGGATATTGTAAACTGTTAAAGTGTGAAGGATACTGTAAACTGTTAAAGGCTGAAGGATACTGCAAACTGTTTAAGTGTGAGGGATACTGTAAACTGTTAAAGTGTGAAGGATACTGCAAACTGTTTAAGTTGAAGGATACTGTAAACTGTTAAAGTGTGAAGGATACTGCAAACTGTTAAAGTGTAAAGGATATTGTAAACTGTTAAAGTGTGAAGGATACTGCAAACTGTTAAAGTGTGAGGGATACTGTAAACTGTTAAAGTGTGAAGGATACTGCAAACTGTTAAAATTTAAAGGATACTGTAAACTGTTCAAGTGTGAAGGATACTGCAAACTGTTTAAGTTGAAGGATACTGCAAACTGTTAAAGTGTAAAGGATACTGTAAACTGTTAAAGTGTGAAGATACTGTAAACTGTTAAAGTGTGAAGGATACTGTAAACTGTTAAAGGCTGAAGGATACTGTAAACTGTTAAAGTGTAAAGGATACTGTAAACTGTTCAAGTGTGAAGGATACTGTAAACTGTTAAAGTGTGATGGATACTGTAAACTGTTAAAGGCTGAAGGATATTGTAAACTGTTAAAGTGTGAAGGATACTGCAAACTGTTAAAGTGTGAAGGATACTGTAAACTGTTCAAGTGTGAAGGATACTGTAAACTGTTCAAGTGTGAAGGATACTGTAAACTGTTAAAGTGTGAAGGAAACTGTAAACTGTTAAAGTGTGAAGGATACTGTAAACTGTTAAAGGCTGAAGGATATTGTAAACTGTTAAAGTGTGAAAAATACTGTAAACTGTTAAAGGCTGAAGGATTCTGTAAACTGTTAAAGGCTGAAGGATATTGTAAACTGTTAAAGGCTGAAGGATACTGTAAATTGTTAAAGTGCGAAGGATACTGTAAACTGTTTAAAGTGTGAAGGATACTAAACTGTTAAAGTGTGAAGGATATTGTAAACTTTTAAAGGCTGAAGGATACTGTAAACTGTTAAAGTGTGAAGGATACTGTAAACTGTTTAAAGTGTGAAGGATACTAAACTGTTAAAGTGTGAAGGATATTGTAAACTGTTAAAGGCTGAAGGATACTGTAAACTGTTTAAAGTGTGAAGGATACATAAACTGTTAAAGGCTGAAGGATACTGTAAACTGTTAAAGGCTGAAGGATACTGTAAACTGTTAAATTCTGAAGGATACTGTAAACTGTTAAATTCTGAAGGATATTGTTTAACTGTTAAAGTGTAAAGGATACTGCAAACTGTTAAAGTGTGAAGGATACTATAAACTGTTAAAGGCTGAAGGATACTGTAAACTGTTAAAGTGTGAAGGATACTGTAAACTGTTAAAGTGTGAAGGATACTGTAAACTGTTTAAAGTGTGAAAAATACTGTAAACTGTTAAAGTGTGAAGGATACTGTAAACTGTTAAAGTGTGAAGGATACTGTAAACTGTTAAAGTGTGAAGGATATTGTAAACTGTTAAAGTGTGAAGGATACTGTAAACTGTTAAAGGCTGAAGGATACTGCAAACTGTTTAAGTGTGAGGGATACTGTAAACTGTTAAAGTGTGAAGGATACTGCAAACTGTTCAAGTGTGAAGGATACTGCAAACTGTTTAAGTTGAAGGATACTGTAAAGTGTTAAAGTGTGAAGGATACTGCAAACTGTTAAAGTGTAAAGGATATTGTAAACTGTTAAAGTGTGCAGGATACTGCAAACTGTTAAAGTGTGAGGGATACTGTAAACTGTTAAAGTGTGAAGGATACTGCAAACTGTTAAAATTTAAAGGATACTGTAAACTGTTCAAGTGTGAAGGATACTGCAAACTGTTTAAGTTGAAGGATACTGCAAACTGTTTAAGTTGAAGGATACTGTAAACTGTTAAAGACTGAAGGATACTGTAAATTGTTAAAGTGTGAAGGATACTGCAAACTGTTAAAGTGTGAGGGATACTGTAAACTGTTAAAGTGTGAAGGATACTGCAAACTGTTCAAGTGTGAAGGATACTGTAAATTGTTAAAGGCTGAAGGATACTGTAAACTGTTAAACTCTGAAGGATACTGTAAACTGTTAAAGGCTGAAGGATACTGTAAACTGTTAAATTCTGAAGGATACTGCAAACTGTTAAAGGCTGAAGGATACTGCAAACTGTTAAAGTGTGAAGGATACTGTAAACTGTTAAAGTGTGAAGGATACTGTAAACTGTTAAAGACTGAAGGATACTGTAAACTGTTAAAGGCTGAAGGATACTATAAACTGTTAAAGGCTGAAGGATACTATAAACTGTTAAAGGCTGAAGGATACTATAAACTGTTAAAGGCTGAAGGATACTGTAAACTGTTAAAGGCTGAAGGATACTATAAACTGTTAAAGGCTGAAGGATACTGTAAACTGTTAAAGGCTGAAGGATACTATAAACTGTTAAAGGCTGAAGGATACTATAAACTGTTAAAGTGTGAAGGATACTGTAAACTGTTAAAATGTGAAGGATACTGTAAACTGTTAAAATGTGAAGGATACTGTAAACTGTTAAAGACTGAAGGATATTGTAAACTGTTCAAGACTGTGGCATGACAGACAGTGCCTATGGCAGAGGAGGGCACAGATGAAGTCTGACAATGCTGGTCTGTCTGTCTGTCTGGGCTGCTGCAGCCTTTCCTCTCGTTCTCTTTGCCTCGTGCTGCTGAGCAAACGTCTCTTGGAACTTGAAGAGACCTTTCTGCACAGTCTTTCTCCAGGCTGATGTTCCAGGGCTGTTGCCTCCCAGCTGTTCTGAACATCCTGAGCCCACGGGCACAGGAAACTTTAGGCCTGGTCTGGCTCTTCTGTATAACCATGGGTGTATGATATGTATGTATGTATGATTTTTCCAATGAAATGTTGTTCCATCCACACACACACGCACACACACACACATCACACATACACATACACATACATACACACATAATTTGTCTGATATCACTTAATGTGAAAAGACGTTAAATTAAAGAACACACTCACACACACATTACACACATACATGATCCATGACTGCCCCTTTGCGCCTGATGGCAGCATGGTGTGTGGCTCTGTGTGTGTGTGATGTTTTCATGTGTGTTCCAGCGTCTTTCAAAGAAAGTTTTACATCTGCGAATCTGTCTTTTTCCGAACTACCTAATGGTCAGAACAGTTTTCTCTAATATCATTTACTTTTTATGAAATCCTTCGATTTATTGTTTTCATCTTGTAAATATTTTCCAAATATTCAATTGACTTCATGATTTGTTTTCACCTTTCATTGCTGGTCTTTGTGACCCACTGTGCTGCAACCCTGCTGCAACCTGATCATTTGCACGTGAAGCACGACAGCAAATTACCGCCGCCACCCACTCAACGCTTGCAATTCCACCACCATGACGCAAACTTTTCCAGACTTAAAGGCATTGTCTCACGTGTGAACTACCCCTTAAATAATGAACTCAGACAGCTTCTTTCAGATTTAGGAATCAACCGCCGCAAAACCAGACGTGGAACTCGCGCGGCAAACGTCATCGCTGTGGCTTGCTTCCCGTACATCTGCCTCCCCCATCACTCCAGACGCCACTGCCACAACGACCCTAACCAGAGACAAACCCCTTCACTCTCTGTTCTCCAGATACTTTTTCATTTGTGTGTGACTCTGACATTTGTTCCAACCAAAATGTGTATGACGATGTGCATGAGACCACAAATTCCCTGACTGAACCAGCTCCTCCACCATCTGACTCAGCATTCGAACTCTGGTCTGCTCTTCCACTGCACACATCTCCTTCATCACCTCTTCCCTCTCCCTCTGAAAGTCACCCTCACTCACCACTGTCATCTTCAACCCCTCTGCCTCCATCAAACCTTCTCCACATATGTTTACTCAATGCGCAATCTGTCTGCCCAGATGTTAAAGCCGACTATCTTGCTGATTTCATATTCGAACAGAACATTGATCTAACTTTTCTCACAGAAACCTGGCTCACCACAGGTCATGAACCTAAAATCAAACAACTGACACCACCTGGCTACAAAACTCTTTCTTTTCCCGACTCTCCCGTGGAGGTGGTATTGCTGTTGTCTACAAAGCCACTCTGCAGCAGTTCTTTCTTTCTGCCACTCCTTTCCTTTCTCACATGAATCTTTTGAAGTCTGTGAACTCAACCTCAACCTACCTGGACATTCTATTACATTTTGCTGCCTTTACCGTCCACCTCCCAGCCGTAAAAACAATCTAACATCTTCAGTCTTCCATCAAGAGTTTCAGTTGCTTCTTGATCACTACAGCCTCTCTCCTAAAAAGCTTATCATTCTTGGCGACTTCAACTTCCATTTCGATAACCAGTCTTCTCCTGATGTCAAGCGTCTTTCTCTTTCTCTGTCTAACCACTCTCTTTCCCAGCTGGTGAACGAACCAACTCACAGATCAGGTCATACCTTAGACTGGCTCATTACCGATGCTTCACAAGATCTCGTCACATCTGTATCTGTCACTAATGAACTGGTTTCTGATCATTCTGCATTCTTTTCTTTTCAATATCGCAAGGCCTATCAAAAAAGAAAAAGCATGTCACCCGTCGCAATCTCAAGGCCATTGACATTCAATCTTCTCTTCTCAAGCAGCTGAACGTCTATCACAAATCCCTGATCACGCTGACCCTTCTGAATACACTACAACACTGTTCTTAGCCAACTGCTTGACGAGCATGCACCTCCCACTGACCGTGTCCTTCCTGATAGGCCCTGCGCCCCATGGTACACTCACGATATCCTGGTTGCAAAGCGCAAACGCCGACAACTGGAGCGGCAGTGGCGAAAAACAAAAACTGAAATAAACAAACAGCTCTTCCGAAACAAATAAACAAAGTCAAAACCCTGATTCATTCAGCAAAGACAAACTATTACTACTGCTCAAGTTCTTGATGCCACGTCCATGAAATCTCTTTTTTCCCTCACATCAACCCTCCTGGGATCTGCAAAGGCAAGCCCAATGCCTACTGTTCACAACACCTCTGAACTTCCTGCTATATTCTCTTCTTTCTTCTCCGATAAAATCCGCAACATTCGCTCCAGATTGGATCAGACTTCTTTCTACCCTATGCTCCTGATCCCCAATTCTCTGGTACTCCTCTCCTTTTCTTTCACCCAACAAGCGAGAAAGAAATCAGACGATTCTGAAAGAAATGACAATAAATCTTTGTGATCTTGATCCTATACCTGCTTCTCTTTTTACTCAGTGCCTTCCACAGCTTATACCACCATCACAAAAATGGTTAACTCATCACTTCTTTCAGGAATTGTTTCCAACTGCTCTCAAAACTGCAATAGTTTCACCTCTACTAAAAAAGCACGACCTCGATACTAACACTTTGAAGAATTATAGACCTGTATCCAACCTACCGTTCATCTCTAAAGTCCTTGAAAAGTTGTTCTGAAACAACTCAACAACCATCTTCACTCAAATAGTCTCCTTCCCCTTTTCAGTCTGCCTATCGCGTCAATCATAGCACTGAAAACTACCCTAGCCCATACCCTAAAATACACTTCTACTTGCTTCTGACTCGGGGAAAATCTCCCTTCTCACTCTACTCGACTTATCTGCAGCCTTCGACACTATTGACCATTCAATTCTTCTCTCCCGTCTTAAAAAAACATTCGGTGTTACTGGCACAGCCCTCTCCTGTTCAGTTCATACCTCACTGACCGATTCCAGACAGTCGCAGTAAACAAGATACAGTCAATACCCGCAAACTGGAATGTGGTGTCCCGCAGGGATCAGTTCTCGGCCCTGTTCTTTTTCACTCTCTATAACTGCTCCACTATCACATATATATAAACCGTCATCATATCAACCATCACTTTTATGCAGATGACTCTCAGATTCAAAGTAGTGTTACACCTGAAAATCTGCCTTCTCTCTTGACAAAAATGGCCTACTGCTTTCAAGATATCCAAAACTGGATGATACAAACAAGTTACAGTTAAACGCAGATAAACCGAAGCCATGCTTGTAGGGACAAACACAAACTCTCTTCCATTACAACAACTTCAATAGAACTCGGCAATACATCAGTCCCTTTATCCACTTCCGTGAAGTATCTAGGTGTCGTTATCGACAACACACTCTCTATGAAAAAATTCATCACCCAGACCTGTCAGTCGTGCTACTATCATTACGGCGTATTAGTGCAATTCGAAAGTACCTGTCCACTGATGCAACAGCCAAACTTGTCACTTCTCTCATTCTCTCACGTCTGGACTATTGCAATTTCTCTTTTAGCTGGTCTGCCAGCAACATCTATCCACTCCCTTCAACGCATACAAAACTCCGCAGTTCGACTAGTTCTCAGAAAGAAAAAATCTGAGCACATTAACCCTCTCTTGCGATCTCTCCACTGGCTGCCTGTGCCACAGAGAGTAGATTATAAGATCAGTACCCTCTGTTACAAATGTCTCCACAAAACTGCACCTCTACCTATGTGAATGTCTTAACCTGTACATCCTTCACGTTCCCTCCGCTCTGCTGCAGATGCCTTGTGCCTGCGAATACCTAGATTCAACAATCACGTTGGCCGCCGCTCATTCTCTATTTCAGGTCCATCCATCTGGAACAACCTTCCTCTCTCTCTTCGCCAGAAACCTAGTTATGACACTTTTAAATCAGCCTCAAGACATATTTATTTCAAACCTAAGACTTCCCCACCTCCTGTTTCATATCTAACCCATGTTCTATCACCTGCTAAAGTATACTGCCTGTGCGAGTGTATGTGTACTTTTGAAAAAACATTTGACTATCGAAACTTTCTTTCATAGATTTTGTCTGCATTGCACCATGTTTGTAAATATCTGTTTGTTTAAACTTTTGATTATTTATCATTGATTGCATGACTGTGTAGGATTGGGTTGAATGCATGCGCTTTGATTTGTCTTTGCAAGATATAGCGCTATATAAGTTCCATTTATTATTATTATTATTATTATTATTATTATTATACACACTACACACACACACACTTTTTCCTTTACTTATGTGTGTGTATGTGCGCGCGCGCGATTTTGTGTGGCCGCGCGGGGGTGTGGTGTGTGTTTTTGTGTGGTGTGTGGTGTGGGTTTGTGTGTGTGTGTGTTTTGGGGTTCGCGCGCGCGTGTGTGTGTATTTTTCGTATTTTTCGTGTATTATTTCATTGTTTCCTTTTCTTTTTGTTTATTGTAAGGCTGTAATAATGTAGTATTAATTTTCATTAGAAGGGTTGTAAAAATGTAATACATCAATTTTTATTAGAAGGGTTTAATAATGTATACCCAATATTTCAGTAAGGTTGTTTAAAAATGTAATCCAATATTATATTAGTAAGGGTTGTAATAATGTAAGACATCAAATTATCTTAGTAAAGGGGTAGGAAAGTAGTACTTAATATTATCATTAGAATTGTAAAAATGTAGTACTTCAAAATATCATTATAAAGGGGTAATAATGTATCTTCAATATAATCATTTAAAATTTTTTTTTCCTAATAGATGGGTTAATGAAAAAAACCCCCCAAAGCATTGCTTTTTAAGTACCATCTGGAAAAAAAAAAAATTTGACTTCATTGATTTGAATTGATTCAATACCAAACCCCCAACCACACAAACACACCCCACAACACAACACCCCACAACAACCCACACTAAACCACACCACAAAAACCCCCACACCCCAAAACACACACCACAAAACCCACACACCACAACACACCCCACAACACCCACACACCAAACACACACCACAACACCCACACACCACAACACCACAACACCCACACACACACCCACACACACACCACAACACACACACCACAACACACACACACAACACACACCACACACCACACACACACACCACAACACCCACACACACACCACACACACACACACACACACCACAACACACACCACCCACAACACACACACACACACACACACACACACACACACCCAACACACACACACACCACAACACACACACCACAACACATCACACACAACACACACACCACAACACACACACCACAACACAGCATACACCACACCACAACACACACACACAAACACCACACCACAACACACACACACACACACACACACACCACAACACCCACACACACACACACACACACACACACGCACCACAAACACACACACACACCACAACACACACACACACACACACACACACACACCACAACACACACACACACCACAACACACACACCACAAACACACACCACAACACACACACCACACACACACACCACACACCACACACACACACACACACACACCACACACACACACACACACACACACACACACACCACAAACACCCACACACCACAACACCCACAACACCC
>CM054165.1:442022-449522 GCA_028751875.1 Rapana venosa | reverse complement strand
GATGGTTAAGATGTTTGCCTGCCAACAAGTAAACCGTGAGGTTGTGGGTTCGATTCCCAGCCTCGCCCTTTCTTCCTAGCTTGACAAAAAAATCGAACTGAATGTCAAAGTCCTTCGGATGAGACTATAAACCGAGGCCCCGTGTTCAAACGCATGCAGAACATCTTGCACACACGTTAAATCCTGTTCCGCTTTTCGTACGAGTAGGCCATTGTGTGCCTGTGGAAACAGATGACAAAATTTACAAAAACCGCATACACACGGGGAACGGATGTAAAAAAAAGCACATGAATGCTGATTCCATTATCCTCGATATAAAAGAATGAATAAAAAAACAAAAACAAATATTTTTTAAAAATGAAACCAGACCTGACATACAAGATAAAATCCAAGACAATACAACAAAAGCGCAGTCATACAGATAAATGTGTGTGTGTGTGTGTGTGTGTGTGTGTGAGTGTGAGTGAGTGTGTGAGTGTGTGAGTGAGTGTGTGTGTGTGTGTGTGTGAGTGTGTGTGTGTGTGTGTGTGTGTAAAGCTAGTAATACTCACTGTCAATGAAGATCCTAATTAGACGTTCTATTTTTCAAACATGAACCAGAATCACCCAAATTTGATGAGAGGCAGGTTTATGGGCAGGGAAGGGCCAATTATCAATAACCGTCACAGTATGACTAAACATTCTCTTCACTATGGGACATACCTACATAGAAAAACACAACAACACCAACAAGACTCAATGGAAAACTGTTTCTCTCAGCACTCTATTCATCCTCTTTCCTCAGCACAAGCCGTCAAAGTCACTAGAGGGGGCGGGGACCCATAATATTATCGCATGACAGTGATGGACACTGTCCAATGTTGGAACACTCCTTGTCGGCGAACGGCTCTGACGGCGAAGAAGACGGCGAAAGGCCTGTCTCCAAGATGGTGACGGGCATGAACATTCTCTTCAAAGACCTCGCCGCCTGATTGAAGGCCCAGTTTCGCTTACAACCCCCGGCGCCATTTATCACAGCTTTCGGAAAAACGATACGCCAAACTTCCCCTACCACACAGCTTAATTCTCGCCGCACGGCGCGCTGTCGAAAACGCGTGAAATTGTTGACAAAATAATGATCTCTTTCGTTTCGTCTCCACTCTGGTAGTAGCCATTACGTGTGGCCATTTTATCGTTAGGTACTGATGCCTTAGATTAATCTCCCTTGCCACAGGTGGCTTTGATCTCTCTAGGACGTCATGTTCGCGTCTTGGCGGAAACTGCCGAAGAGTGCCGAAGGGGACGGGCGAAGAGCAAAGGGCGGAGAATTATCGGTGTGGTGTGTGTGGTGTCGGCGGGGAAGTGTAGTGAAGTTTGTGTTTGTTTCATGGTGAAGTTGGATGAGACAATCTGGGTCATAACCATCGTCAGTTATGGTGTGTGTGTGGTTTGGCAATTCCTTTAGTTCTAGGGCTGAGGCTGCTTTGATCTCTGTCTGTCTGTCTGTCTGTCTGTTTGTCTGTCTGTCTGCCTGTCTACCTGTCTGTCTGTTTGCCTGTTTGTCTGTCTGTCTGTTTGTCTGTCTGTCTGTCTGCCTGTTTGTCTGTCTGTCTGTCTGCCTGTCTGTCTGTCTCTGTTTGTCTGCCTGTCTGTCTGTTTATCATTCTAACAGTGTGCTGCAGTCTTGAGATACTAAATCCTTATCTTCTCTCCAACTGCCCCCCCCCCTCCCCCCCCCCCCCCAACACACAAAACACCTCCCTCTTCTGTGTTCTTTGCCACTTCTTTGTGGCATTATTATTCTCCTGATTATTCTTGATGGTTGTTTAGAACTATCAGAATGATGACTGGAGTCTTTGGGCACGTTGAACTGTTCAAACTGGCTACAGATCCAAAGTCAACCAGTGAACAGAAGTTTAGAACTAAACACCATCAGCAATGCTGCTATCTATAAAAACAGGAAAAAACCACCACACACTGAAAAATGAAGAATGAATTCTATGTATATGTTCTAAATTTAGTGGTTGTGGTTGTTTTTTTGTGTGTTTTTGTTTACTTGTTATGGTGGGGGATGTGGGTGGTGGTTTGTATTTCTTGTTGTTGTTGCTGTTGCTTTTATCATTAAAGAGGGTCTGGGTTACCAGCCACTGCAATCGTTTCTGTCAGCAGGGCTGAGGTGAAAGATGGCGCAGCTGTGTCCAGAAGCAAGAAGCCCCATAGCAGTTGAACATTCTCTTCTTGATTCTGGGTTATTTTCTTTCTTGTATCAGACTATCAACTGAGATCCCGTGTGTGAACGCGCGCAAAACATCTTAAAGGTAAAAGTTAAAGGTGTTCCCATGACCTATGGGGTCGGTGGAGAGTGAGGCATCAGAGACCTCAGCTTCTCCAGGGCCCAGCATATAGAAGGCTGTGCCCATCTCCTCTCCCTCGCTGCTTTACCTTCCCTGACCCTGGGTGAACGGGGGACTGTACTGAAGCCAAGGCGCGCAAACGGTCACCCATCCAACCGGTAACCACATTCAATGCTGCTTAATCTTAGCTTGGGGAAAGCGAGTGCCCCGACCACTCAGCCAAACAGCTTAGGCACACGTTAAAACCTGTTCTGCCTTTCGGAAGAGTCAGCCTGTTTGTGCCAGTGGGAAGGAGGACAGACTTCACAAAACCTCATGCACTGGAGTTTTAGAAAAGCGTATCTAGTGCTTAGTCCATTATCCTCGAAATACAATTCAAAGTGAAGAAAAGCATCTGCATGGCACAGCCTGGAGCAGTTGTGTGCTTGAATGTGGCAGAGTTCTGCTGGTAATGCCTCCCTCCCTCTTTATGCTCTACCTGCACAGCAAGGTAGGGTGCAGCCAGTGCATGTTGCCCAATGCTCTGTAACACGATGCTGAACTCAGTGTTGTCTGTCTGTTGACGCTGCTCCCTTTACGTTGTAATGACAACTCCTCTCCGGCCTGAAGTTGTCTGATTGGAGAGATCACAACTCGGGGTCTTCCTGTGTAGGAGCAAAGCAGCAATCCAATCCAATCCACTCCTGCTGTCTATAGCCCCGCCGACCACAGAGGCCATATCAGGGTTGTCACCTCGTCAACTTTTAGACATTAGGTTAAAACTGAGCAGCTATAATTATGCAGATTAAAACAGGGTAAAAAACCCAACTCTACTGTCGTTCCCTGTATCAAGGCCCTGGTCAACCATGAGGGTCAACCCAGGACAGGCGCTGCATTGTGGATAAACAAAGCAGCAATATCGTTATGTAACACCAACCAAAAAGATCACGACAACTATCCAAAATATATAATTGTAAAGACGGGCAGAAACTCGCGAAACTAAAATCATGAATGCTAACAACATTCGAAATGGAAGCAAAGTTAGACTTGAGGATGACAAAAGTAAAGGATTTCACCTGTTTCACCTGTTTCACCTGTGTCACCTGTTTCACATGTTTCACATGTCTCACACGTTTCACCTGTTTCACCCGTCTCACCTATCTCACATGTTTCACCTGTTTCACCTGTCTCACCTGTTTCAATGTTTCAATGTTTCACATGTCTCACCTGTGGGCATCCCCGCTACGGTGTTGACCACCACACCCAATGACACCCACATGCTCCTCCTTCCTTCCTTCTCCATGTGCTCCTCCTTCCTTCCTTCCTTCCTTCTCCATGTGCTCCTCCTTCCTTCCTTCCTTCCTTCCCCATGTGCTCCTCCTTCCTTCCTTCCTTCCTTCTCCATGTGCTCCTCCTTCCTCCCCCCTTCCTTCCTTCCTTCCTCTCCATGTGCTCCCCCTTTCCTTCCTTCCTTCCTTCTCCATGTGCTCCTCCTTCCTTCCTTCCTTCCTTCCCCATGTGCTCCTCCTTCCTTCCTTCCTTCCCCATGTGCTCCTCCTTTCCTTCCTTCTCCCATGTGCTCCTCCTTCCTTCCTTCTCCATGTGCTCCTCCTTCCTTCCTTCCTTCCTTCTCCATGTGCTCCCCCCTTCCTTCCTTCCTTCCTCTCCATGTGCTCCTCCTTCCTTCCTTCCTTCCTTCCCCATGTGCTCCTCCTTCCTTCCTTCCTTCCCCATGTGCTCCTCCTTCCTTCCTTCTCCCTGTGCTCCTCCTTCCTTCCTTCCTTCCTTCTCCATGTGCTCCTCCTTCCTTCCTTCCTTCTCCATGTGCTCCTCCTTCCTTCCTTCCTTCCTTCCTTCTCCATGTGCTCCTCCTTCCTTCCTTCCTTCCTTCCTTCTCCATGTGCTCCTCCTTCCTTCCTTCCTTCTCTATGTGCTCCTCCTCCGGTCTTGGCTGTACTGCCCTGTACTGCTGACCTCTTCATGGATTCTCAGGTCACGGGACTGGGGGATGTTGCCAGTGAGAGAAGCTGGGGGTAGTCTTCTGCCCTTTATTGCCTGATCTTGCCGTGACAGAGTTGTCATGAGGTCCGCGTCTTGATTTCATGGCGCATGGCTGACATCATTATCTTAGCTTCTTTTCCTTTCTTCTTTTCTCTTCAAGGGACGCTCAGACAGCAACTACTGTTGTCTGTCACATGAGCGAAAATGCGTTGCGCCGCCGTTAAACGCCTGACAAATCAGGCCCAGCGCATCCGATTTGGGCGTGGTAGAGAATTGTTATCTTATAAATCTTTCTGGAAGAAAAAAGGCAGGAGAATGGACCAAGAAGGCCGAAAATAAGACAAGCGGGGGGTGACAAGAAGAAAAGGAACAAGGCAGAAACAAAGAGAGGAATAGACAAGAGGGAATTCGTAGCACAGAATTTCCAGAAGGTGGAGATGCTACATAATTATGCCGGAAGTTTTCTTTCACGTGATCAGGGAAGAAGTGTCCTAGTGACATAACAGTTTCCAGTCCCTGTGATGATCCTGCCTTCAGTAATTAGCTCGTTCATCTGTTCAGCTGACCCTGGGCAGCCTTCAGAATAGAAAGCATCCATAGAAACCATTGAGCGCTTTGACTTGTTGCTTTACAAGATTCAGCGCTATATAAATTCCATACATTATTATTATTATTATTATTAAACCACATCTCAGCTGCTCCATTCTGTGCTCATCCTCTGTTCTCTGTGTCCAGCATTCACAGCCATACATGTAGCATGACCGGCCATTCTAGGCATTGCATCATTTTCATTTTCAGCTGGCAAGGAATGCTGCCATCTTTCCAGAAGTTGTTCAGTTGGATCATGCTGCTTTAGCCATGCCTGGTCTGGTCTTGACGTCCTTGGTACAGGATCCATCTTTTGTTTTGACCGAGACGAGATATTTAAAATCTTTGACATTTTCTACAGGAGTTTTTGTCAATCTTTATTCCATGCTCTGTTTGAAAAAATTAGCGAGAGAGAGAGAGAGAGAGAGAGAGAGAGAGAGAGAGAGAGAGCTAGCTGTAGCTAAGCCACATGCCACCCGGATTGTCACAGTTTATCACGTGCTTGCTGTCCACAGTTGCACAAGCCATGGAGAAAGGAGAAGAGGAGACACGTGACCTAGCTTTCTTGTGGCAGACTAGTTGTTGTTGATTTGGAGTTGTGTGCAGTGTTGTGGAAACTCCTCCTCCTCCTCCTCCCCAATATCTTTTGCAAGGGCGGACCAACATGTATGTACACACAACTCTGAAGTGAATGTTTCCTGTAACCATGGTATGGAATCCATGCCATGATGACTATTTGGCCTGTAATCAATTAAGTTCTCAGTGTTTTGTGTTTTGTGCCCAGTCCCCCTCCCACTGTCCCCTTGTGAATGGGCATCTTGCTTATCACAATAAACCTTTGCCATTGGCATTGTCATTGTCTCTCTGTCTCTGTCTCTGTCTGTCTGTCTGTCTGTCTGTCTGTCTCTCTTTCTCTCTCCTCACAGAACAGGTCTTCTGGCCTTAATAATAATAATAATAATAATAATAATAATAATAATAATGTATGGAATTTCTATAGCGCTGAATCTTGTAAAGCAACAAATCAAAGCGCTCAGATGACTTTTAAAAAAAAAGCCTTCAATTAGATTTCAATCACTTTCTTGTAGGTATCTCTTTACCATCCACTCCACACCCCAACCCCAACCTACACTTCCCCCCCCCCCTCTCTCTCTCTCTCTCTCTCTCTCTCTCTTCTTCCCCTCTCTCTCCCTCTCTCTCTCTGTCCTCCCCCTCTCTCTCTCTTCACTTCTTTATCATCCCCTAGATATCTAAACACTACACTTCAAACTCTCTCCTCTCTCTCTCTCCTCTCTCTCTCTCTCACTCTCATCCTCTCTCCTCTCTTCTCTCTCTCTCTCTCTCACACCTGCACACAATGCTTACACACACACATACACACACGCATGTGCTTGCGCGCTAACACACACATACACACACACACTCTAGCCCCCCCCCCCCCCACACACACACACACTCCACCCCCCCATTTCCCCCCCCCCCCCACACATACACACACACACACATCCCCCCCCCCCCCCCCTTCCTTATTGTTCCGTGCCGCTGCTTCTCTGCCTGGGTCTCCTCTGACAGGTGGCCGCCCGGCATCTCAGTGGGCTCCCCCCGTGACACGCACGTGCGACAGGCTGCCCCCCCCTCCTTCAGTCCCGACATGCAACAGTCAAAAGAGCCGCCGTCGTCCCGACATGCAACAGTCAAAAGGGCGGAGGGTCGATCCTCTTTGATTTGGCAGTCTTATGTTTTATGGGCTGTGCGTGCCTGCCTGCCTGCCTGCGTGTGTGTCGACCTGTGTCTGTGTGTGTGAGATTTGTTTAGATATTTTTTTTTTTCCAGAATGAAAGAGTGATTTAACAGAGAGGGAGAGAGAGAGAGAGAGAGAGAGAGAGAGAGAGAGAGAGAGAGAGGCTAATCACTTATTCATTAGGTCAGGGTCTTTCATTAAACAGTAAGTGGACGTTGTAGCATGACCACATACAACTAGGGTTAAAAAGCATGAGATAAGAAATGAGAGTTGCCACAGACAGACAGACAGACAGAGGGACACACACACACATAGAGTTACACACACAGAGTTAGACAGACAGACAGACAGACAGAGAAAAGAGTTGGATAATCAACTGACAGATGGTTTTTGTTCCGCTCTTGAGCCTTAAGTGATCTTACACAACAATGGAAATAAACCTCAACCTGGATCACAGAGCACGCGCGCTGTGAGAGTCCTTTAGACCCCAGCACGTGCAATTGCAATTACCTGATGTAATTAGCACTAATGAAGTGTGATGACGACATTTTGTCATCGTCATCGCAGCGTGAAGATGACATGATGGGTCAGAGACAACAAGGTGGGCATCAGACGGTAGCCATGTGAAACTCCGCAGAGCTTGGTTGTTGGCTATCAAAGGCGCTGGCAAAATCAAAGTGATCTGTCCTCTGCTGCCTCAGGCCCACAGGGTGTCATGTGCAAAGCGAAGGTGTGATTGTAATTTGATTGTCAATTTGAAAGAGAGAGAGAGAGAGAGAGAAGAGAGAGAGAGAGAGAGAGAGAGAGAGAGAGAGAGAGAGAAGAGACAGAGAGAGAGACAGAGAGACAGAGAGAGAG